>KZ869738.1:32874-53382 GCA_003456935.1 Machilis hrabei | reverse complement strand
ATGTACAACATTGTTTGCTGGGTGTAAATAAAATAAAATAGTTATTTATCAACAAACAAAAATTTAATATAGAGATTTCAAATAAATGTCACATGTTTGTGGATGAAAGTTATCGTACAAACGTATAAAACATAAACTGTCATTACTTTGAGCGCACTGTCGAGTTCCAATTTGGATATTTTATTACGGACACATTGCATTTCCTCCAGTTCATCTTGCAGAGCGTTTGTGGATGCTTCTGGACATTCCATTGCGACGTTGAATAAACGTGTCTTTCAAACTTTAAGCTAACTACTTGTAGCAGCTACCGCTTTCCAATACAAACACGCTTTTACTCGGGTTTCGAATAAAAGGTTAATATACACGGGTTTCGAATAAAAGGTTAATATAAACGGGTTTCGAATAAAAGGTTAACAAGAGTTAGACTCCGCGATGTAGGTATACAGCAGGTTCCAATCAAAAGTCCTTGTGCTCGCAGTGCCGTTACGTTGGAAAGTTTTCGAGGAGGCAAAAAAACACTTCCATTTTCAAGATGCATCAGTCATGCTCAATAAGACCTTATACAATAAGACAGGGTTCAGGCTATTTAATTTTAAATCGAGTTTTATTAGCTAAAATATGTTTTTAAAAAACACTAATTTCACTACAATATTCATGAAATAAAAAAAATATTGATAGCAATCTTTAGGATTCGAACCACTAACGTCCAGTGTTCTGACCAGGCGCCTTACCCACCTCGGCCATCGTGACACCTCCATCGCTTCTCTCACCACGCGGGCATAAGTATTACCTGCCAAATCTTTGTCAAAAACTATTGGTAATCTAGTAAAATGGCTGCACCCTGTGACAACTATAGAAGTGTACTACATGCCCTCCGAGTTTCAATATAATCGGTGATGACCACCTGACAAACTCTCCTTGTGAGTATCTGCAGCACCGCTGGTCTAGGGGTCACCGTTACTGACTTCCACACGGGCATAACGGGTTCGAGCCTTGCCAGCGCTTCTTTTTTTCTTTTCCTTTATATTTTTATCGTCTTTTCCTTTTTATCTTTGTCCAAGCGGAATTATCAAGTACGCAGATTAAATATAAGCTGTATCATAACAAACTAGTTGATTATAATCCCGTCTAGCCACCCGTGGCTTGGCCAATCTTTGCTTTCTCTGTTAGTTTTAAAACCACTGCTACAATTATGATGAGAGATGGAGAGGGAGGGAAACTGTTTTACATCAAAGGAACAGTGGGAGTCAAAAGAACACTCATACTTTAACTGTTTTAAGAAAGTTTTATTTACTTGTTGATTGTACAAAGTAGTTTGGCAATTACATAAATCACTTCCATTTGTTGTAGAAGAAAAAGACAAGACAAAGGAACGCGGCTCGAACCCGGTACGCCAGCGTGGAAGTCAGTGACGCTGACCACTAGACCATTTTTTTTTTACTGTTTCTTCTTTCTGAGCCTTACTCTTGTTTCGGTATGTTTTCTATTTCTATTTCACACACATTCGACATCACAAACGTCCATGTCTTAAGCGGGATTCGAACCCACAACCTCCGGGTCAAGAGTCAGGTGCTCTAACCACTCGTCCACGGAGGTCGACTTCCATCGGTGATGCAGATACTGAGATGGAAGCTGCCAACCTGCATGCAGGCTGTGAAATTTAAAGGGCAATTTTCTCGTTAAATAAGGGCCAATGGCAAAAACCCTCGGACACACATCTGTTTATTTTTCACATAGATCAACTTCCCAAAGTTTGACCGAAATCGGTGACCCTATAGCTGTGACCTCCCCTTGTCAGTCCCATTTGCCATACAAGATTTCTGTTACTTAGATCCTGTAATAACACATTTTTTATTGAGATTTAACAAAAGTACAAGCAAACATGTCTTGTGACTGACGCTGACTGAACCTTTATTCACTAGTCGGAGCTTATGGTTTCTTTACCACGAAGAAAGGATCTAAGTAACGGAAATCTTGTATGGTCAATGTTGGGTATGGGACTGAAGGTGTTAAATGTTTAATTCAAGCTGTAAGGCCACCTCACCTGTTCTAGTGTATACTGATCTCCAGATCGGGGCTTGTGTGTTGAAATCCCGCTTAAGTCATGGACGTTTGTGACAAGACGTTTAACACCACATAATATCACCACCTAACTTTAAGCAATACACTAAATATAGTCTTCCTAACGTGAAAAAAATTACTATTACAGTCAAATCCACTTTTGTATCTTTTTACTTAGCCTATAGTTTCCAAAATTAAATTTTGTATCCCAAATTTTCAACCTTTTTTGTGGGTACTCGAGCTGGACATAATTCTTCCCAAAACTAAAACGTAGTTGAAATCTTAACAGCAGTTTGTCAATAGGATATCCTACAAGGACGTCCTTGAAAAAACATTAATCACAAGTGAATAATTTCCTGCTTTTGACACATACTGTTTTTGCCACGAGAGAAAAAAACACATTAAAGGAGCCAGTGAATGCTCAAGACCTGCCACCTTGAATTTACGATGTTATCTTTGACCTAGCTGCAAAATCCTCTCCATCGAACCGACAAGAAAAAACGGCGTTCTTTCTGACGTAGCTGTTTCAGAGTAATGAGGAAATAGCACTACTACATGTGACAGCTAGTGTAAAGTGATTCACGTCTTTACGTAAGACTTAACAAAGCATAAGCAATTACCTTTCTAAAGTTGTTACAAAATGGTTATTTAAACCTTGTAATTATGTTATTTTAACTGTATTCAAATGGGCTGACAAACACACTATGGTATTCATGTGTCCTTATTTTAAATGCAGTTTCGTAAAGTAGTGTTAAAATACACACACATAATGATATGCACTACGGCATAGGCCTACTCTATGGTATATTATGATTTCAGGAAACCTGCTTGTCCTCTAGGTTACATGCAAAATGTTTCAAAATGTACTAGCCATATTAATTAATGATGTTTTCTAGAATACTATAAAAATGAAAAGTGAAGAAATGTAAAAAGCTGCGAGATATAATAGATGTAATATTTTTAAAATGTCACATTTAGTATACAAAACCTAATGGTTTATGTCTTTAATTACTTAAAGACGTTATATTGCCAGAGGCGGAATGGGTTACCTCTCACTGAGACACATATTAGCACGAGTCAGGCAATCTGACCCAATTTGAACTGTGACCCGGTGTAACCCCAGGAGGCACAAATCGCTATCCCCAAAGGCAGGTACATATATCCTAGGCTATTTGTACTCCCAGGAGTTCAGATAGCCTAGACTTTTAGTACCCTCAAGGGCAGGTACATATATCCTAGGTTATTTGTACCCTCAAGGGCAGGTACATATATCCTAGGTTATTTGTATCCCCGGGGGTACAAATCGCCTAGGTTATTTGTACCTCCAAAGGTTGGTACAAATATCCTAGGCTTTTTGTACCCCGAGGGTACAAATCGCCGGGGTACAAATAGCGGGTTATACTGGTTCTAAAATGAGATTCGGTGACACACACTGGAAAACAGTATGTAATTTTGTTTTCAGGCAGCAACCTCACTACAATCGGATGTTCTTGATTGAAATTTGTGATGCATGCTAGCTCTGCAGTTTAGTAAATATGAAATACTAATATACTGTAGTTCATGGTTACGAATACTGTTTATTTAATGCACTCTTGTAAAAGTGATTTTCCTTTGCGTATGGCACGCTTTCATCCGTATTTGTATGTATTTGCCAATATTTTTCAGGTCATACCCTCCACATACACTATCCAGCCTCTCAACGTAGGGCCTTTCAAACATTCCCACCTGAACTTTTTACTTATTGGTTTAAGCGTGTTTGATAATGATATTATAACAATTTGCAATATCTTCATGTATCCCATACCCAACTTATTTCGTACAAAATACTTGTATCATAACTAATATCACTTACTATACTACCAAATTACCTAACTATAGCTTCAGTATACAACTAACTATAAACCATTGCACTAAAAGAAATGGCAATATAATAAGAAAAAAAATGATTTTTTCTGTAAATTCAACGGGTTTCTGGAGTAATATGCCCTCAGTAGGGGGCATTACAAGAAATGTAAAGAAAGCCGTATGACCTTAACGGTATACATTGCGTTTTCCATGCGGCCCTCTACTGAGCATGAATTTGTAACAGTAAATGGACTTTCTGAGAAATCCACATCACAAATGAATAATGTAAAACAATTTATGTATTTTCCCTCAAATTTATCCGGAGGTAATACAACAAATCAAATAAATAAAAGATGCCAGACAATTGCGGATTACCAGATACTGCGGGTCACTGTGTCAAAAAATGTGACCCATTCTATCATTGCACATTATCATTTAAAAAAAACTATAAAACGTCACTATAGACATCGTACTTACTCTATGTGTGGTTAGAACCTTACTGTCTGAAATGCACGTACGATTCTTGGAAGTGAAATAAAAACATATGTGGTTAAAAATAAAACGAAATCTATGTCATCCATTTTAGAGTAATTGAGCCTATTTTATACTAAACCCTGAAATTAAATTTCGTTGGTACATTTTTAATTCTGCGGGACGCACCAACAATTTCCTAACTTTAAGATCAATTTCCTGAATATTACCAAATACCATTTCATTCAAAATAGTACGAATCATATATTCACCAAGTAGTTTGTATGAAGCCTTGTGTCCAACGTGTGCAAGCTTCGTCAGTAGTGTATTAGTAGTTCGCGAGTAAGAGCGTCTTTTCTTTCGCAGGTGTTTGTATGTGGTTCCAGTTTCACGAAGAAATAACGAGGGTGTATCAAAGTTTGTTTCAAGCTCGACAAAAGTGTGACGGAAACCTACAAAAATTTTGAAATCGGCGTACATTGAAGATGCACCATAACGTGCGGTAACATTCGACTGGTAAAAGCGTTTCAAGAACGGCCGGTAGTCGTTACAAGACGATAAGAGAAGTGGTCGCCCATCGGTGGTTCGAACGGTTCAAACACTACAGGTTGTGCTCATTTTTCGATTCCTGAGGGCTGATTTACCACAAGTTTGTACCTCCAGGCCAAACTGTGACGTTTTGAAACAATATCAGAAGTGACTGAGATGGATCAGGCACTATTTGAGCACTTCTGGAAATTGATGTCACCTGCACGACAATGCGCCTGCACACACAGCCACGACTTTTCCTGCAATATTTGGCCAAACGACAGGTCACAGTGATCCACCCCCCGTTTTCACTTGACCTCACCCCAGCAGACATTTTACCGTTTCCGAAAACAAAATTGAGCCTAAAAGGAGATTTTTTGACAATGTGCCAGCGGTCCAAGAGGATGTAACGCGTCAGCTAAAGGCGATGAATAGTATAATAACCATTGTACTGCCGTTCTGTTGTGTGTATTGAGAGGGAAAGGGACTATGTAGAAGTCTGGTATAAAAGCTGATATCCGAATTCACTGATTTCTAAGAATTTTTGTTTGGGACCTTTTCAGACATACTGTGTATGTTGTTGTGTTTTTTTGTATCTCACACGCTTGGAATTACAAAAGATGTTCATTTTAACGCAAACACTTTCAATCTAGCGGATTAATATGGACACACTAAAATGCTTGTTCAGAAATAAAAACATTTTGAATTTTCATCAAAGTCGTGTATACTGCACACACTTTTATATTTAGCTGAAATAGTCTGGATGTGCCATGAATATAAAAACGCTTATCGTACTAGTCTACCTGTGTAACACTCCACATTAAGGAATTATCTTGGGCGTCATCTAGGAGGAACTTTAAAAGTGGGGTTCTTATCGATAAGTGTTCGATTCAAACGAACCCAACACTGGCTATGTCATGTATGTGGCAATATTAAATCATCTTGAAGCGTTGTTGCGATGGACTGGTGCTCCGTTTGACCCAAGTAATTAGACACATAGGATCATAAGTCCATAGCATAGGCCGTACTACCAGTGTTTAAATTACTAGGGAACGACACCGTGAGGATTGAATACATTATAGTTCGTCTTGTCAGGAAACTGCCAACTCATATACATTTTTGTACCAGTGCAGACTATAGGTAGAAAAAACCCGATATATTGGCTTAATCGTAGAGTGCTCGCCTCCTGTTCGGGAGGTCAAGGGTTCAAATCCCGCGGCTGACTCGTAGCCTTGAGTATAAAAGATTATCCTACGAGTCTGCCTGTGAAGCACTCCACGCTAAGGTATGATCGTAGGCGTCTTCCGGGAGGGCCGTTAAAAGTGGGGTCCAATTGATAAGTGTTCGATGTAAAATAACCCATCACCAGCTATGTGTCGTGTGAGTGGTCAAATACAATCATTCTAAAGCGTCGTTACGACGTGGATGGGGTCTTCATTAGACCATCGCAGTCATACGCGTTAGACCATAAACAAAATATATATAAAAAAAATTATATTTGGAAAATAGGAATATTTTTGATCGTGTGCACAAAGATGAGTTTGAGAGGAGTGGACTGTTTTCGGCCACTATAGAAAAGTCTACCATCACACTCTAACCGACAGTAACTGGCTCGTAGGATACATCGAAAATCAGTCTAAGTATTTTGAATGAAATATGGTCAAATTTTGCTGAGCAAATTTGTCACCCTCAGCGGGGATCGAACCCAAGACCTGTGGAACCTATTATCTGAGAACGAAATTTCAATATAGCATGTCTAAATATGTTCTAGTCTCCTATCTAATTCCATGAAACTGGTTTCTTTTCCATTACAACAAAATGTAAATGGTTTCCTAGTATAGTCGCTCATTCATGACAGGGTTGATCCAGTTAGATATTATACAATAGGCCTACGACGATAGTGCCTATAGTCAGACAGGGAAAGATGAGTCCATACGTGAGATCTTAGCGGTGGAAAAATACCTTGAACTCGTCACGCCTCGCCGAAAACCAACAGCTGCAGACAAGCGGATTAAGTGAGTGACCAAATTAAAGCTCCAAGTCCAAAATCTACAAAATTTCTGGTTTTGAACTGACGTAAATAATAGCATCACCATATCAATCCTCATACAATTTTAGTTGAGTTTGGCGAAAGAATGACATCCCCACGTCAATTCTAACTGTATGTACTGAAGTTATTAATGTTTATTTATTTTTCCTTATAAATGTAATAATTTGCAACCAAGTATTTTCTAGTGAATTCGTTTTGAGGTTTTGGGCAATACATCACAAGTGCTCATTCAGTTTTAGTCGTTTTAGTAAAATCAAACAAGTATTGAAGTTCAGTGCCTCCTGACCTTAAATAAAAGTACATTATAGAGGGTGAGGCGCCTAACGTTACCACCTTGAATATCTCCTAACCTGTTAGTTATACAAAAATATGTATCGGACGAAAGTGAAAGGGTTTAGAGAGTCTAACCTGACTATGCATACTAAGAACCTGTACAGGTTACCATAGGCCTACATTTTTTTTCAAATGGAAACCCCTATTTTTCACTATACTATCACATAGCACGAAAAAAATACGTTTCAATAATGTGGTCACTTTTCTTGTTTGCACAATATTAGCCTTCCGTGATGTACTGCTAACATTAGCCTTACACGAAGGATTCTACCATTTTAAATGTATTTTTTGTAATGGAACATGAACGAAACTTGACAGAATTGTAAAAATTGCAAAAACGCACGAAACGGGAGTCGCCGACAGTTTGTTTTGTGCAACAACGTTTCATTACAATATACCTTGAATTCTACACGACGACAGAGTAATAAATAAATAGGGGTTTACATTTGAAAACCTATGTGAATTATTATTATGCATAGTGATGTTTTCCTCTTCAAACCCTACAACTTTTTTTAATAGAAACAATTTTCGACTATTACTTTTTTATAAAATTAGCTGGTTCGTTTAAATTAGTGGGGTTCTTTGTATAACGCTAATGTTAGTAGTACATCATGGTAGGCTAATGTTGTGCAAATAAGAAAAGTGACAACATTATTGAAACGTACTTTTTTCGTTCTACGCGATGGTGTCATAACAAATAGGGGTTTCCCTTTGAAAAAAAAACAAAACTTTAGGCCTATAAAGGCCTATGGTAGCCTGTATAGGCTCTTAGTATGCATAGTCAGGTTTGCCTCTCGAAACCCTTTCACTTTCGTCCGATACATTGTTTTGTATAACTAACAGGTTAGGAGATATTCAAGGTGGTAACGTTAGTGCCTCACCCTGTATATATCAAAGGACACTGTACTTTAAAATGAGTCAATTTCATCGCAGCATAATTATTTATGATTAAAATTTGAGTTGATGTTGTCAGTGAAACTAAACTGTTTCATTCACATAATGTTATGAGAACGAAATAATAATCATTTTTAAGTTTTAGCTATAACGCTCTTTTTTTTTCTAGCCAGCCTTCAATTTTTGAACGACCTTCGTATTAAATGCTATGTTGTATAATCTTAGGAAACAATTGCAGGTTCATGTTATCACTAGCCACGAATAAGACAATACTATTTTCAGTTAGAATTAATTAGTATATTTTTTCTGTGTGTGTGATGGTTGAGGGTTCTTAGAGAAAGTATGCAAAATATGATGAAGCTTTTGATTACTAGCATTTCAATGTTAATCAGTAATTATTGAATGTAAAGTAACTAGTACACTTCATAATTGTTATCTCCAATAGTAACTGTGTAATTTACCTGATACGTTTTTACAGTTTATATAGGGATATTTAGTATCAATCGATATACTGTAATACTCTTACATAGATGATGCTCATGGTTTTCCCCTGTATGAATATTACGAGCACATGGGAGACATAGTTATGTAGTTAAAAACGTTTATTTTAACTGTATGTTATGATACAGAGCTAAACAGATAGTCTGTTTAATAAAATCAGTTATGCTAAATTTTATCAATTTTTATGCTCATATTTACCTGCTTTCCCAAAAATCGAGATAAGGATTTTCATTAAATTTTGTGAAATGAGGTAATTTATTACAAAAGTAGCGAAATTAAGTTATCATCCCATCGACGAAAAATACAATTTAAAAAAACAGTGAAAACCACAGTTTCGACTTGATCGAAACTAATTCTGCGTCGAGGATGATACAGACTATGGTGTTAAACGTTTTAACAACTCTAACAAGATAATTTCAGGACGCTGAATAATACATATTTTGATCGATGGAGATGAATACCTTACGCGGGATTCGAACCTACAACCTCCGATCTAAAACTAAATATGCTAAACAACAGAACAGACAGGTCGGCTTGCGTCGAGGAAGTTTACCTTAGGGTGTACACGCTATTGCAATAATTAAAGCAAGGCCATTTTAAACAATGTGAAAACAAAATTACAGTGAACACACCGCTGCTAAGTCTCATTTTGAACTTGCTTATTGTCTGGGGACCTTCAAGTGTAAAATTATTTAAAGTCGAACACGTAGAATAGGCTAAAAGCTACCGGTTTTAAAAGTGAAAACAAAATGGCCCAACGCTCAAACCACCAGTTTAGGGTCAGTTATCTTTACCAAAGCCGAGCCAAAAGTCTAGCGGTAGGCGTCTTGGCACAGTAAGATTTTTTACAAAAACTATTAACTTAGAAAAATGTAAGCTGAACACTCAGCAACTATCAACAAACTTCCGAACACCCAGCATTTTAACCATTCGTTCAAAAATCTCAAACATAATTGGATCGCTAGTTACGACACATGATGTCAAACCAGTTTTGGGAACCACATGCAAAATTCCAGAACATCTTCGATCAACCAAGGTGAGCTACCTTCGCTGGGAGTCTACAAAACTCTTCGTTTATTGGTAAAGTCTAAGTTGCCGAAACGGGCAGAAACGCCACAACCAGAATTACAACAAAGAACACATCCAGCATAGAAACAGTCCAACAACAAACCAAATCTGCAGAAATATGATAAATTACGACAAAACATAAGTGTTAGCAAAAACTACAAGGCTTTGTTTACGACTGATTCGAGAACTGGTAAAATACTTAAACATTTTGTTTGTGAAGATGATTTACATTAACATTAATTGGAAAATACTGAATACTACGATATACTATAGTATCGCGAACTTGGGAATAGATGCTCTCGTTTTGGTTAATAGTTTCTTTAGTTTTTAAATTCTGGTTATTTCAAGTAGTCTACGATGTGAATGACGATAGAAGAAAACTTTAGTAAACAATTTTTTGTAATTGTAATGCTAATATGTAACAACCTAAAAGGGATGTTGGTGTATGTTCATTTTACATCACACTACGTCCCAGAATAAAAGTGTTCGCTACAGCCAGGCCAAAAAAACACGCCTAATATCTTGCTTATTTTGAACAAATCCGGGAAACTATAAAACGAGAGACATAGAAAAATGCCTTGTGTTGAATTTGGTGTAAAATTTTCTAAAATTATATAAAATCTAATACGTGTAATTTGGTGACTTCTCCAATTTTGGTAAAAAAGCCGAATTCACCAAATTATCCATATTAGATTTTAATTACTTTCATAGCTTTCAGCTTAAGATCACCAAATAATTACACCCATAAAATAAAATTTAACGAGAGCAATTAGCTTCACTAAGCAATTTCAAGGTAATCTATAAAATTATGACATGTGTGATCAATTCCTGATAGAAGAACAACCGTTGCGGTGAGGCAGCAAACTCAGGCGATATATAGCCTAAAGCGAGGACTTGTGCATGACATGAAACACACACAGCGTTCGGAACTTTTTTGTGGTACCCTAAACAACGAAGATAAGAGCAAAGAGGTAATTAGAATAAAATCTAACCCGATTGTTTTTGTCAATTGTAAATTCTCGTTATTAGGGGTTATTGGAGAACACGCTTCTTATTTCCATGTGTAGACAACGATTGAGAGGGACAGGGCTGGTTCCATCACGCAGGGACGTTCGTGTTGCGAGATGCAGACCGGATCGGATGGCCACAATCGTGTAATTTTTGAGTTGAATGCGTGCGTCTGTGCGGAATTAAGGATGGGCTCCTCGACGTAGCGGCAAGGTGGATTGGTCAGCTCGTCCAGACCAGACCGGTCAGTCAGGTGACCTCAACAATAGTGAGTAGCCGGTTCAGGCATCCAGAACCAGAGCTACTGCCTCCACTTAAGAGCAACACATCATTTGGCCGGCTGAAAGTTGGAACATAGACAACACAGAAACGAGTGAAATAAAGGGAAAAGATAGCAGGTCCAGCAGGTGCTTCGGAGACAGGGCTGGTTGTTGCATGGGCGGGGCAAGCCACGCAAATCATAATAAATAAGCCAACTGACTCAGTCTTAAACCGAAACTCAACACAAATTTCAAACACATTTTGTTCTATCTGTATTATTTCATAACATAATTTTTGCTTTTACGCAACAACGCCACACTTCAAACATTTTTTAATAGTACCGCCTTTGCTTACGTTACAGTTCTTGCAATCGACCAAATCAACTACCCAAGGTTTCAAATTAAGACTTCCGGCCACTAAACCCCTTTTTCGTATATCCTGCCTTATATATATCTATTATTACTAGCCTACGCCCATATGTTGACGTCTATGTTGTACTTGAACCAACGGAAGCTGTTGTGATTTTTTGTAGTATGACCGTGAAAAACCGTGAGAACTACCAAATGAACATTGAGAGTCGAACCTTGAACTAGTCTTCAATAACTGTAGTAAGTAGCACTAAATCATATGCAGAAGCCAACCTTGGGATTTCAGCTTCACCTAAGGTGGTTCGCGTTACACCATACTTTGTGTATCTATTTTTTCTACTCATTCAGATACTGCTGAGCTTAATAACATCTTTTCCAACTTAGACAGCGTAACTCTTAGACGTAAGCACAAATACAAGCTGTTAAAAATTCTCGTCAAATATTTCAAAATTTTACATTTTCGTTAAACTGATTAATTATACATTATAAACTCATTAACACAGCATCCATGCATCAGGCATTTTTAAATAACTAAAAATTAGAGTTGGTAAAAATTTAACGCTAAAATATGCACGTCTGGGCAAAGTGTACGTTTAGCCGGAATAACACCGGGAACAATAAACATGGATAACGCAAAATTAAAATTAAATCCAAAGAATCAAACATTGTTACGATAAAACAAAACCACTTTAATTAACACACTAATATTAGGAAAGTATGATATAAGGTTCTCTAAACATAATGCTTTACTATTTCTTACCACATGATAAAATAAACTTAGTTCACAACCATGTGAATACAGCGCATTTCTTTACATACCTAAAAAAGTAAAGGCTACTGTATTTAATGAGAAGCCCGAATCCCCACGGATAACCAGAAGTCAGCTGTACAACTATTTTTGTATATTTTAGCATTTACATTATTAAATGGCGTACAGCTCAAACTACGCGTTTGAGTTTCTGTGTGTTCAATATAGGCCCTATATATATTTCATGTTGGAATGAAAAGGTTGTGCTGAAAGTCTTAACTTTCCAATTCATATTTTGTACAAAATATATTTCATACTCCAACATTTTCCTTGTAAGTTATGTATTTGTTACGTTTTGCATAAAGTTAGTGCTTTCCAACAGTTTTTCAATTTTGACCGTCAGTTCTATTCGTTGAAAAGATCCGTGACAGAAGTAGTAACATAAGTACCGCGAATTCTTGAAGATATAATTATATTTTATATACTTCATGAAGTCACTCAAGCAATCTTCTAAGGTTCTTGTTAAGTAGGTACTTCAACAAAATTGTCGTTTGAGCTACGTAAAGAATAAAAATGATTAAATTGAAATAGTTTTACAGAAAAAAAAAATGTTAAAGGAACCTCATATATAAAAGTGAGAAAGTAAAAAAGTGTGTTTTCAAAAGGCAACTTTATCGTTAAAAGGAGAAATTAAATATTGTTACCCTAGCTTTGATTGCATTTTACACTCAAGGCATCTGTCGTCATTTACAACTTGCTTAAACTCACAGTAATACCTTGAAAATATTTTTGTATTTGAATCAAGTAAAAATATGTACCAAGTTAATGCCTAAGTGAGAAAATATCCGAGAGATTATGAAAGCCTGTATTTAAAAGTTATAATGCAAGTTACTAGTTTTTTTTTCTGAATTGTACACTAAGCCTACATGAACACAAAGCAAATATTACGCTAAATATAAATTTTATAATAATTGTGATAGGTAAATCAGGAATGAGTCTGAGTTTAGAGTAAACGAGGTATTAGGTTTACCTTACTCAAGGTCCCTTGGTATTTGGTTTAAGGGAGTTTTAGTAAAATAAACCAGTGGCAAGGTGTGCCCAGTGTTCAAGGCAGGCAGTTACTGTTGCTAAGTCAATTTTTTATTGAGTTAAGCACTACATATTAATCAAGTCATTTGTACAGTACAAAAATCTCTTGACAACATTGATTGCCTCCCTACAACACTTGTCGTGCCATGCCACTGTATTAAACTGTTACCAAGAGGTTCATAAACCATGCAACACTATTGTCCAACCATCAAAACCATGGGCAATTATTGTTTAGGATAAAACCGTATACCATCCACTCACATGTCTATAATGTTTGGTGAGGAACAATGGAGTTCAGTTATAAATTAGGCCCTTTTTAATGAATTTCACATTTGAGAAACGAAAAGATAATGTTAAATATGCGTAAGAAAAGAAAGAAACTACGTAAAATAGTAATTGGAATAAAAGAGTTTTAATACTCAGATAATAACGATACTCTGGACAGTTCAGAAGAGAGAGTTGAACCAAACACTTCTGACATAGATCACCTGCACACCAGAGTAAGATAATGGCAAGGAAAAACGAACCAATGTACATTAACCACTCCCTAAAAGAAGCATAAAAGGAAACGTCAACCATCCACATTTGATTTAACTTGGAAAACTCCGAGAGTATTTAACCAAACATTAGTTTCCTATACGCACATGCTCATATAGGCCTACTATATATACAGTATCTTCCATTTTCTCCCATTTACACAGCGCGTGTTATGTTCCCAATTATGAACCACATTCATCCAGGCGTGGACATATGTCCCATTTGCCTCAACAAATATCCAGGCCAAGGAATATCCTAGCCAAGGGTTACAACTGCCTGTTTCAGGACCAGTTCTTCATAAAAGAATGTAGCTGGAATATACAGTAAATGTTATGATTTGAAACTCAATTTAATGTACTGTAGGCAACAACATTTTAAAACATCACTTCAGACATGGTGGATATTTGCTCTGATTAACTCACAAATTTCTACTATAATGTACAATTTTTGTTTAACCTCCTCGTTCAAAATTCATATGCCACTAGATTCATTTTTTCAGAATAATGGAAGTATTTTCTGATACTGAATTTTGGTGGATGTGCTTCAAAAAGTTGTCAAGAAATTTAAATTTATTCAAATAACTATTTTCTAAGTCATTGTAAACTTATTTTGTTTAATTTAGGGATATTGTTCGAGGGGCCTTAGGAAAGAAATGGCTGGTCGGCCAAAGTAATAACTCAAAAAGTAGTTCGCTATAACCGAAACTTAACTATTGCGTAACTTAACTACATCGATCTATGTAACCAAGGCAATTATTTGGCTCCTCGTCACACAAGGGCGCCGCCAGAGAACTCAATCAGTTCTCCTCCCTTGATTTGAGCTCGTCGTCGACCGTGAATTTCCACGAGGCTTGGGATACAAATCGCTTTATTGGACAATATTCAAAGGAAGTTAAAAAACTTAATATTAATTACTAACATCACTATGAAAAAATATAATTGGCCATCTGCGTAAATTCAAAAAATTTGAAGATTTAATTGCAGCATAATACGGAAATGATGAATAGGATGGCAATTCCTAAATTATAGCAAATTATTATTCATATATATAGAATAAATAGTTAAAAGGATTCCATTTGTATTGTACTTTACACTTTCTCAGTAGTTGTCGTTTTGTATCCATCCGTAAATAGTGCGCTAACGTCTAAATCAGACAGGTCGGCTCTTGTTTGAAGTGATATATAGGATCAAATAGAACATTATGGTAAGGCACCACTACTGAGTGGGATTTTTTAAATATATTAATATTTAGCAGTAACTGGTCTAGTAAATTAATTTAGCAGTCAGAAAATAGCTGAACTGGAAGAATCTTGGTAGAAAAGCGAAGTAATCAGTGAGTGTGAAGGACAGTGGTCAACGCATCCACAGTAGATGGAACGGAGGAGAGGGAGGCTCGCATGATGAGGACCGGCCAAGCTGGCGGCTATCAAGGGCGGGACGTGTCCCTCTCCGCTGCCTACCCTCTCATACTCTCCTTCTCCACACCCCCATTCAGGCCTCAGGCGACGCTGATTTCACACGGGAGCTTCACAAAGGCGGACAAAAGAGAAAGAGAGGGCAAAGAGGACAAAAGAGAGAGTGAGATTGAGAGAGCGAGAGAGAGAAAGACGAAGAATATACGTAATACTGAACCTGGGCTGTGGTTTAAGACCTGCCATGCCATGGAATCCTCGAAGATAGCCAACCTACCAACCCCGTCCTGCATGGCTTATACACTCTCTCCTTTTTCAACAAAAGTGCTGACCACTACCATTGCTACAGTAGGTCCAGATCTAATGGCCTTATAGCCAGAAGTGCTTTCTTTCTTCGGTAATAGCTAGTTAATGTATGGCAACAACGAGTTCAAAGGTTTTGGAAAGTTCTTCAAAGTCAATGACATACGTACTCTCTGAGAAAGTACAAATTAGCTTCAGATGTATTTCGAGAGTACAATACGTGTTAGTACATTGATGAAATGAAAATGTGTACAAAATTGATACTTAGGCCTATTTTTTAATTTGGGATATTGGATGGGGTATCTCACAATAGAAAATAGCTCACCCACACGATGCAAACCAACTCTAAAGACCAACTTCTAGAATGATGTTTTTCGTCAAGTACTTCACTCTAACTGCACCCAATGATTTATTCGACGGCAGTACACTCAGAAATTAGTTATTTACTGTATTACGTTCAACGAATTACCAATTCTACCATTTACCGATGAAAGGCTAAATTTGAACGTAAAAAAAGTTATCGACTATCGTGTTATTTCATCATAGTTTACAAAAATTAAGGAGGCCATCTGTCAAGTCTTGGAAAGCTCTGCAGGCAACCCGCTCTACCATTTACATAGTTTGATAACTATTCAGTACTTTGCTGTCTAGTTTTTTCCTCACAGATGTGAACCATTAAGGCATATTCATATACGTCTTTCAAATTGCGTATTCAATAACGTAAAATATCAAATACTTCATTTTTTGGAGCCAACCAACCTTTGACCCATTCTATAATGGAAATTAAATCTTTAATTTCATAAGTTCTTACCTGAACAGATCAATTGAAGAAGTACTTAATTTCAGTGCTAAAACACTTAAAAAAAATTAGATTGCCCATAACTCGGGAAGGGTCAGCATTACTCCTACTTTCTATTTTATTAAACTAAAACCAAACATCAGTACATTGCTATTGCTATTGGATTATGGTCCCACGGTTATGACAACTCAGGTCTAATTGAGATCGTAATGACGCTTCAGGATAATTGAATTGTGCCACTCAACCGACACATAGCCGGTGGTGGGATCTTTTACATCGAACACTTATCGATGGGACCCGCTTTTAACGTGCCTCCCGGACCACGCCTACGATCATACCTTAGTGTGGAGTGCTTCACAGGCAGACTCGTAGGATAACCCTTTTTTACCCAGGGCTAGGAGCCGGACCCGGGGTTTGAACCCGGGACCTCCCGATCAGGAGGCGAGCACTCTAACCACTAGGCCAACCCGTCGGTCAACATCNGTACAGTTTTCATTGTTATGGCAAGCAAATATATTTTAATATCGTATTAAAAGTTGTAATCACGGAAAATTTCCCCTTATAAAAACTTTGATTGCTCATACCTCGAGAAGGGAACGAAATTGATCCACCAAATGTTAATAGAATCAAGTGTATGGCGTAGTTAAGCTGTGTTCCAAATTTCAGCACTCTAGGACGTAGGGAAGTCGGTTAAAAATGATTTAGAAAATCTTGGAAAAAAAAACCCAGACAACTCCAAAGTCAAGTTAAATAAAAGGTTATAAAAAAGCACGTAAACATGACTAAAAAGCGAATCTTCGTCCAGTTTTTGAACGAAATATGGAAGAATTGGCAAAATCAAACCTGTCTAAGGACATGGGTTAGGTTTGGTTATTTGAGTTTATGGTCCCACAGTTCTGACTGCGATGGTCTAATAGAGACCTTATCCTTCAGGATGATTGAAATTTGCCACTCACTCGACACATAGCCGGTGGTGGGTTCTTTTACGTCGTACCTTAGTGTGAAGGGCTTCACGGGCAGACTCGTAGGATAAGCCTTTATACTCAGAGCTAGGAGTCAGTCCCGGGATTTCCCGACCAAGAGGTGAGCAATCTACTATTAAGCCAACCTGTAGGTTTGACATGGGTTAGATCTTAAGGTTTTCTGTAAATGTCTATTAAACAAAAAAAGTCAGGTTATAGCTTGAATTTTCAATACAATATGGCTTTCGATACTCACGGTTTCGCTTATGACGCGGGTTGCTGTGTTCCGAAGTATTAGCAACTTACGAGTTAAGTGTCTCATTAAATCTAAGTTGATTAATACAATTTCACGTAAAATTAAATAATTTACTATCCTTTCAAATATATTTTTAACTTAAAAATAATTCCATCCTTTACTGAAATGTTGATGCCCAAACATCTTAAGGTGATTCGCATATTAATGAAACATTGTCACAAAACAAGATTACTTTATCTAACCCTTCTCAATATGGAGAGGTTTATCAATATAGTGCTATATAATTAATTTATTAAATACGGATCTCTGTCAGGAAAAATTCTAAAAGCTTTAATAAATACCAAATTTATATTTGCCAGACATTATTATGTGTACAGTTTTAATAATTCGATATTCAAAAATTGTAACTCTGTAAAATAAAAATTAAAAAAAAAAAAATTTCGGTGGGTAAAAAAAATGATATTACTGTATTTAATTGCGTTTACTTATTTTTTTTAAAACTCGGTATTTTGTTTTGTATTATATTTCTCTGCAGTAGTTACATGCAAACGTTCACTTAATTTTATATGTCATAATACAGCTTGTGAAGAGCACGTTATTCAAGAGCAGTTATTGTTTGACTTTGATGTGGAAGTACAGCTGTCACACCTATTATAATAACGGAGAATCACAAACGATTCTGTATGCACAAATACTTTGAGCCTGTGCATACTACTACCAAATGTACTGAGCAAATTGTTCTTCAATTAAAAACAAAACAAAAACACTCGAGTGTGTGCTGAATCTGGTGTAAACTAGTTTGTATAGCTGCATGCTTATTGTATTTACTAATTGTAATATCATTTTGCTTCTACTAATACACGAGTTATTGAAAATTGTTTTAGAAGTATCAATATATATAAATTATACAGGACGATTCAGAAATACTTGTACAGACTTTGGGAGTATATTCCCCTCACCTAGACAAGAAAAAAAGTCATATAAACATATGTCCGGAAATGCCCGGTTTATAAGTTATAATCGAAATATGATATTCTACGAAATAAACACGTTATTTTTACTTCAGACAGATGTCACATTTTATATCAAATTTACATAATACATATAGGCCTACGGTTACTGTGACACATGACGAATGTCATGTATCTTCAGTTCAATTGTTATCTACTCACACTTTACACCAAATGCTCAAAATGTCCTCCACCTGCTTCAATGGATTTTTATCTGTGGGGACACGTTAAAGCCCTAGTTTATGCAACTGCAATATCAAATGCAGAGACTCTTCACCACCGCATCGTAGATGCATGCGAAACCATTCGCAACCATCCTGGGGTCTTTGAAAGGGTGCGATATTCTATGATCCGACGTGTCCATGCGTGCATTCAAGCAGGTGGAAGACATTTTGAGCATTTGGTGTGAAGTGTGAATAGATAACAATTGAACTGAAGATACATTACATTAGTCATGTGTCACCGTAACGGTAAATGTATTCTGTCAATTTGAAACAAAATGTGACATCTGTTTGAAGTAAAAATTACATCTGTGTTTATTTGGTAGAATATCATCTTTCGTCTATAACTTATAAACCAGGCATTTCCGGACATATATTTATATTACATTTTTTTTTCTTGTCTAGGAGTGAGGAATATACTCTCAAAATTTGTACAAGTATTCCTGAATCACCCTGTATATTGTCAGGATCTTTTTTCAATTTTCGAGATTTTTTACTGAATTTTAGAGGATTCTTTAATTTTAACCCCTTTCCTGCCAGTTATGCAACTTGTGTCGCCGCGACTTTCAATGGAAAACAGATCTAGCTGTATAAATACTGTTGTGTGAGCATTGTAAAGAGAAGAAGACTCAAAGGTACGTAGACGTAAGGAAGTGTTGTATTGTGTTGCTTGAAACTTTGTTAATACTAGTAAGACGACGGTGTTGATTTGTCTCCGAATTTAGTGGTTGGAGAAAGACTGTTTTAGTTGCAGAAGTAACGTAAGCGCAATTAATGCAAGTGATGTGTTGTTTAGCGCACTTGAATGTTGAATAGTTGTGTAAAGCTGTTTGGCCTGCAGTATTGTACTGAAATAATTAACGTAAGGGAATTTCTGGTTCTTCTTAAAAATTGTGTCTATGTTCTGCGTCAACTGTGAAGTTATTACGAACTTTTGAGATTTTGTTTACTTTTGAACCTTTTGAAGGTAGAAGTTAACGCGAGTTAATGTTAACATTTTTGCTAAGACTTTGTAATTTTCGTGAAGGCACAAGAAGTTTAACGTGCTTCAGAATTTCTTTACTGTTTGTAATTGTTATTGTTGGAAAGACCCAGTACTGCCGCTTTTTCTACTCGCTTCTTTTCAGTTATCTACGTGTCTGCTACCAAAAACATAGTCAGTGGTTCACCGAAGCGAAAGAGCGCCTGGTGTAACTAAAAACGAGCTACAGGACGACCTCAAACTACTCTATATCCTGTACATTTGGTTTAAGGAATCGTAGAGACGCTATGAAGCCATTTGGAGTATTTTCCTCGAGTTGGAACGAAGAGAAGATACATCTGGTTGTTGGAAGACCATCTTGGTTTACGCGTCGTTGTGGTTAGCGCCATTGGGAAAGCTTTACTGGGAAGCAATACTTTGGTCGACGTGTAGTCGTCCATTCTTCGGGAGGGCTATATTGGTGACTGAAGAATTGGAGAAGCTGCATAGACGTTCGAACCCAATCTTGGTATCGGAAAATTCATATCAAAGATCAAAACGTTTGCACTTCGTACACCGTATGACTTCATCTGCAAAGTTAAGTGTTTTCATTGTTGTGAGCTCTGTTCGAAAACATAAATTCACTCTGGTAGTTATGTGTTTATGAGAATAAACAGTTCTTAAGTTTTGAAAACTGTCTAAGGTGGTCTTTGTTATTTCCTCTATATTGGATAGGTCAGCATTATAAAAGGCAACAGGTCATTATCACGCTCGAAGGGGTAGTTTATTAACAACCACGGCGAGCAACTGGCGAGTGTACTCT
>KZ869737.1:47617-60047 GCA_003456935.1 Machilis hrabei | reverse complement strand
CTGTAAACCACTCCTAAGCTACACAACAGATACAAGTAAGTAACGGGGTGTGCTAGTGCGGTCCTGGGCGAGTCTTCAGCTTACCGTACTTGCGTATCCCTACTCAGATGAACTGATTTCTGCTGAATGATTTAGCTGAACAGATCAATGGGTAAATGGAAGTTAACTGATCAGGCTTTCGGGGTTGTGATGTTTTCTTAGCCTAGCCAGTAGCAGATAATGTTAGATAAACAGCTGAAAAATGAATGGTAGAGAATGTAAGAGATAAAAATCTAGCGAAACAAAAACAATGTTGCCGGATTATCTTCGTTTGGATTTAATGTCATAGTTTCAGTTTAAAGTGTGCAAAATGTGTTTTGGTTGTAAACCAACCATGTTTCAATGCGACTACTCTACAAAACGTGTAGAGCCATTTTCCCATTTGTTATGACCTTTCCCCAGGACCTACAAAAGTACCATACACAAAACCTTCTACCGCCTTTTGTAGAGCTTGCAACTTACCCAAAGTTATACACGTGAGTTATCATGCACTAAAGTTCACTGTCCGATGATAATAAATGTCTTTCACTTATGTGAATGACCTTGCGTATAATGTGCCAGAGAGTGTCTTGACACAGTTTGCTGACGACACAAGTGCGATCATTAGAACTAACAACTCATCCCAGACATAAACAGCACGATTGATCAAATACAAACCTGGCTTACAGAAAACAAACTTGCACTAAACAGTCCTCATTAGCTTTAAGACAGCAAAATCACGAAACATAAACCCTATAACCACAATAAAACATAATAATACTATCAACTAAGACAGACAGTCCAGATAACAAATAGAGAAACAGCAAAAGTAGTCCATTATAGCAACTTTCATGCTTATATATCATATGGGACACTCTTCTGGGGAAATAGTGTAAACAGTAACAAAATCTTTAAACTCCAAAAAAAAGGCAGTTAGAATCATAAGCGAAGCACAGTATACACAACCCTGCAGACCACTATTTTCAGCTGGCCATCCTTCCTCTTCCATCGCTATACATATATGATACATTGACCTATATATCAGCAAATAGACACAAATATATAACAAACTAATCACATCATAACTATGAAACAAGAACACACAAAAACATACATAAGACTAACCTGTAAACAGAACGGTGCAGAAAATATGGGGATCAAGATGTATTAAAAGCTACCACAGAGACTGAAGGAAGTTTGTAAAAACACTTAAATCCCTTCTTCTCGCACACTGCTACTATTCTGTACAGGAGTACATGGAGACAGATTTCCATGAAATATAGTGCTGTATAAATTCATAACATGTATATGTATGTGTGTATGTAGGTATATATATTACTATAACTGAGTATGTACTTGTAAATTGTAACTGTAAGAGTGTAATATGTGTGTATTTTATAGTATATAGGGTGAAGACTCGCCCAGTAGGAACTGAAGACTCACCAGGGTCACGCCTCTGATAGCTGCCAAAATCAGCTGACTTTTACTTTTTCTTTCTTTAAAGCCTAACCTGTTTCAGAGTTAGCTAACTCTGAAACAGCATATAAAGAAAGAAAAAGTAGAAGTCAGCTGATTTTGGCGGCTATCAGAGGCGTGACCCTGGTGNTATAAAGAAAGAAAAAGTAGAAGTCAGCTGATTTTGGCGGCTATCAGAGGCGTGACCCTGGTGAGTCTTCAGTTCCTACTGGGCGAGTCTTCACCATATTATATTCGTCTTTGTCACTGCATTATTCATCAATAAGTTGAGCTTGGATGATGCTCTGAGCTTGTCTGTTACCAATATGAGGGACTTTGTGAATACTTAATTATAGGAGTAGTGAAAGATATTTATTATCATCGGACAGTGAACTTTAGTGCATGATAACTCACGTGTATAACTTTGGGTAAGTTGCAAACTCTACAAAAGGCGGTAGAAGGTTTTGTGTATGGGACTTTTGTAGGTCCTGGGGAAAGGTCATAAATGGGAAAATGGCCCTATCCTTGAATTTCAAAATTGTTAATTATTCAGATTCTCTAGATGAAACAATGCCAACCCATTTTATTTTGATGATTTCCTGGATGTCGTAGCGTGGTAATCCAATTCGTGGCCAACGACTTTTTCCCAGGAGCAAAAAATTCCACACAATACCTTCTACCTCCCTTTTTTATAGGGTGGTTATCCAATTCGTGACAACTTTTCCCCAGGAGCTACAAAATTCCACACACAAAACCTTCTACTGCCCTTTGTTTAGTCTAGTTTGCAACTTACCCAAAGTTACAAACGTGAGTCATCAAGCAGTACATACACTACACTGTCCGATGAACATAAATGTGTTTCATTACTCCTACTACAGTATGCTATAAATTATTCACAAATAACTCTGTGAAGTCACAATGACTAACGTCAGCCATATTTAACTTGCTCATGAGAATAATTGAGGTCAACAAAGGATATGCGTTTAATGCCGATTCAGCTTCATTGATTTCTTTACTTGTTTCACCTCATTGCCAAAAAAGGTATATTCACAAATGATACAACTGAATTTAACATACGAAAGTGAAATACTGAGGCTATTTATATTAAGAAATAAGTTATATTGAATTTGAGTAACCTATCTACATCTACATCTTACCCCGCAATCAACTTTAAGTCTTTGGCAGGGGGTGCAGCCTTGCATATAAGGCGACATTGTTCCTAGGGTCTAAGGAACTACAACAAGCAAGGCACTACATTCTGAATCCCAGAGATATGTTTCTTTCTGAATCACNGACAGGTTGGCCTAATGGTTAGAGTGCTCGCCTCCTGATCGGGAGGTCCCGGGTTCAAACCGGCTCCTAGCCCTGGGTAAAAAGGGTTATCCTANGAGTCTGCCTGTGAAGCACTNCACACTAAGGTATGATCGTAGGCGTGTTCCGGGAGGCACGTTAAAAGCGGGTCCCATCGATAAGTGTTCGATGTNAAAGATCCCACCTCCGGCTATGTGTCGAGTGAGTGGCAAAATCCAATTGTCCTGAAGCGGCATTACAACGCGGATGGGGTCTCCATTAGACCTAAGATGTCATAACAGTGGGACCATAATCCAATAGCAATAGCCATCTTTCTGAATCATAACAAATCATGGTACTGGGTCATTCCATGTCAAATCAACCAATAAAAATACAAGTTTCAAATTCATCATCACCAATGTTGATGAAACTCATAATTCTGGTAGTATCAGTAGCTAAAGTGATTCCTAATTTTTTCAGATTTTAGTCATGTATCGTTTTGGAGTTACAGCTATCAGAAGTTGTCAAAATTTGGTGATCGGACTAACTTTGATTCGGTCATACCTCAGACCCTAATTAAGATGGAGAGCTGGGCAAGTTCTCATTGTAAAGATCTTGAAATGGGGTTTAATTCAATATGTAACATGATAGGATTATACGCAATTAAATGTTCAAAAACTTCAATTGTTTTTATATTTTTGGAAATTTCAAAAAGTAGTTTTTTTTTAATTCTGACAAAAACATATTTTGTTTACCAGACCTTCTTCATCGAATCCAGGAAGTTACAGAATGGGATCTCGGTGGAATCATATAAAATCCCAAACATGTCTGTTTTACAGTCAACACAAATTTGGCAAAATACCTTATTTAAAAACAAATATTCATTATTTATTGTAGAAATATTTATATTTATTTATTTCATAGATATTATGAAGGCCTATTATTAATGTTTTTCATAAATTTTATAGAATACCGATAATTAAAGTATTTAAAATTTATTTAAAGAATTTGTTGAAATAAAAAAATAGCCTATATATCACTGCACCTTGTGAATGTATTTATAAATGATGTTCTTGAATCCTTTCCAAAACTTCTTCGACACTCTTTTATTGCAAAACAGCAATAACCATTTCTTAGTCATCTTAAGGAGGAAGTAAAAGAGGATCAGTTCATTGTACTTTGTGATTTTGCCGAGAACTATTAATTTATCTTGCAAGATGCTGCCCAGGGATATCATTGGAATAATGCACAAGCAATGGTTCATCCATTCTCCAGATACTCAAGGTATGCCACAAGTGTTGAGTTGCAGTTTTGTAGTTATTTCTGATTGTCCTACTCATGACACTGTTGCTGTCCATTGTTTCCAACGAGTACTCGTGGAATTCATCAAGCCGCATTTAACTCCAACTCCATCAAAGATTTACTACTTTTCGGGATGGCTGTACAGCACAGTACAAGAACCGGCTTGCTTTCTTAAACCTGTGTTTACATGAGGAAGACTTTGGTGTCAAATCGGAATGGCATTTCTTCGCAACCTCCCATGGGAAAAGTTCATGTGATGGGATTGGTGGCACTGTGAAGAGACTGGCAGCAAGGGAAAGTCTTCGCCTTGTTTACAACGAGCAAATCATGACACCCAGGCAGCTTTTTGAGTGGGCTAAAGTCAACATCAGGTCCATGCACTTTGTGTACAGCACAATCCAGCAGCACAAAGCAGAGGAAATGATCTTGAAGGACAGACTATTGAAGGCACCTTGAAACTGCACTCCTTCATCCCTTTGAATAATAGTTTAGTGCTTACTAGACCATACTCCTTCTCAACATGTTCCAGGGAGAAACATACATCAACGAGACGTGTTGATGAAATGGACTTCACTGAAATCGTAGGCTTCGTGACATGCAGATATGATGACTTCTGGTGGCTGGAGTGTGTTCTAGATTCATATGAAGATGATCAGGAAATCAAAGTGAGTTTCATTTAGCCCTGTGGTCCAGCTCCATCATTTACATACCATGCATCACCTGACATTCTTCGTGTACACCGGAGCAACATCCTCACGCGAGTGGACCCATTAACAGTAACTGGTAGAGTTTACACATTGACAAAGGCAGAGACAGAAAATGCAACCATAAAACATAAGTGCAGTGAAGCAGTTGTGATGTTTTGAAGTAAGTTCTGTAGGTACTTTGAGTTATTTTTATAATCAGACCCTTGTATTATGTGTACAATCAGTAGGCCCTATTGGAAAAGTAAAGGCATACACAGTTCATATATTGTTTTAAAATTAGATTTTTATATGATCCCACTGAGATCCCATTCAGTAACTTTCAGGATGGTCTGACAAACAAAATATGTTTTCTTCAGAATATAAAAAAACAATTGAAGTTTTTGAACATTTAATTGCGTATAATGTTATTATGTTATATATCATGTTAAAGCCCATTTCAAGATCTTTAAAATGAGACCTTGCCCAGCTCTCTATCTTAATTAGGGTCAGAGGTATAACCAAGTCATAAAGTTGGTCCGATCAACAAATTTTGACAACTTCTGACAGCTGTAACTCCAAAACGATACATGAAAAAAATCTGAAAAAAAAAAATAGGAATCACTTCAGCTACAGATACTATCAGAATTATGAGTTTCATTAAGATTGGTGATGGTCAAATTGAGAGCTTGGTTGATTTGACATGGAATGACCCTACTGAGTCTTTTGTGGTGGCTAAGTGTATCAATAATGGTTGAAAACATATGATTGCATAGGCCTACATGCCAATGCAATGCATCCTTAAAGTAAAAAAAAAGGCAAAGGTTGATAAAACTTAGAGACATGAGAAAACTCAAATTTCCGTTATAGAAATTTATGTATAGCTTAAGTTATTTTTAGTAAAGATATACGGTTGTAATAATTACTTAAAGAAATGTATTTTTAAACGTACGGTTTATAGAAACAGTTTACAGTACATCATAGAACAAAGTTTATAAAAGGGATACCCCCAACAGCAATCCCTACACTATTCGGTCGGAGCTTCAGTTGTGCAATTCTAAATTCTCTTGTTTAGCTTAGGAATGCTTTTCAGCTTTCAAAGTTAGACACAGCGAGGCACAAAGGTTCCTCCAGATTTATCTTCAGTTGCACGTTCTACGTCAAAAAAGCAGAAAACGCACCTCGTTTCTTGAAAGTGATCCGATGGCACTGTACAGTAGAATTAACAATGAATAAGACATTGACAACATTCCCATGAGTTTTCATAGAGAGAAGAAGGATTGATGTTATTGAAAAAGTCATGATGCTTTAGTTCTGGTTAAAATGCATTATATCGCAGTAAATATATCTCTTCAAAACATGGTCGTTTAAAAGACGAGTCGTGCGAACTTTCAGGTTTTAGTTAAACAATAACAAACAGTCAAACAACCACTAAAAATGGTACTCGCTGCTAATTTAATTTTGTAATTAGTTTCCTGTAGCTAAATCACACGCACAAATTAAATTGCTGTCTCTGAGAGGATACAAGTAAAAGTCAATTAAATTAGTCATTATCAAACTCGGGCGAGATCGCTAGCTTCCTGATTCACGGGACCTCCGATGACGATGCTTAGCGAGCTCGTGTGACTTGACGGTATTGCCCGACTTTGGTAATGGCATATTTTGTCGACGTTCTGTTTGGGTCCTATCGGAGGCCGACATTTATCAGTACGAGGGGCAGTCGAACGATGAGGTGCCGACGGTTTGTGTCTGTACGATAGAGGGCAGCATTTTGTCGGTTGATGTGTGAGTCATCGTGCAAATGTGTATCGTTACCACCCGGTCACGTGATTTTGAGTAGGGGACGCGTACAAAGAGGCCCGTCTGCCGTGCTTTCGTCCGGTGTACGACAATGACGTAGTCGTGGCGTTTCGATTGGAAAATTCCACCGTGGAAGAACAGCGGAGTGTGATAAGATTCCTAACTGCAGAAGGCAATTTTCCAATGCATGTCCAATGTTTACGGTCGAGACTGTGTTTCACACAAAACTGAAAAAGTGGCGTGCGCAGTTCTGTGGACAAACGGTCTTCTCGATAAATTCGGTCGGGAAGTGGTGAAACGTCTGCCCTATAGCCCAGACTTATCCCCGTGCGACTTCCATTTGTTTGGCCCCCTAAAAAAACACCCGAAGGGTCTCGGGTTCGCTTCGGACGACGACGTCAAAGACACCGTGATGGAATCAACAGGGCATAAATTGCCTTTCTCAACAATGGGATAACCGCCTTGAAGCTCGTGGCACTTTCCTTTAAGGTAGGAACAATAGTTCAACATCTGCACCTCTCGGCACCTTTTCATTCGACTGGCCCTCGTATAAAGAAATACATTTTGTCCTTTTTATGATTTAGCTGTAGAAAAGTGATTATTTAACAATAATTTAGTGGCAAGTACTTTTTTGGTGGTCGTTTGACTCTTTAACTAATTGACTAAAGCCTGAAGTATTAGTCGAATTATACTGGTAAACAACCTCATTCCAACTTGCTAGGTTCACGATATTTTGCGTCCGTTATCCAGACGGCTTCGTCGGGTGAGTTTTTAGTGCTCCCGTAGCTCGCATGATTAACATTTTAAAACATTGTAGTTTGAGCACATATAACTACTGCAGTATAATGCATTGTAACCAGCTCTGAGGCATTGTTAGATTTTTCAATCCTTCTTCTTTTCAGAAAACCTCCGAATGTTGTGAGTGTGTTATTATTTAAACATCACCAATCCTACTGTACATTGACATGTGTACACATCAAATGGCCAGGCTTTTTTCTAAAAAAAGAACAAAGAAAACAGGTTTTCGAAAATAAATCTGAAGGATTTAAACATGTAAGTAGTTTTCCTGATACCCTTGTGCTTAATTGTGTCTAGCTTTAAAAGCTGAAAAGCACTCCTAGGCTAAATGAGAGATTTGTCTCCCAAATCACTACAAGTGTAAGCATCTCGAGGCAGTGCGGACAGACAGCCTGTAAGCATTTAGAGTAAATAAATATCTTAAAAATTTATTAGTTGCACTGTGAAGCTGGTGTTAACAGTTAAAAGACTTTTTCGTGAGAGGTGTCAACATAACTATGTTAACTCAGTAGTAGCTGCTGTGCAGAGAATCAGGAGAAATGCTCTGTTAAGGTGGATTCTCGTGCAACGCGTGACAGGCAGTCTAATATTTTTGTGTAAAATGGTGCATGGTATCCTGGATACTAACAGTGGTCCCCTCTCAACAACCCTGTTTGTGATCCACGTGTATCAGCCCAACACAATGATTGATTGTAGTATCAAAAATTTCAGTTGTAAGCCAGTTGGTAGTTGTTGACATGTCGAGGAGATAACAAAAGAACAGTCATTTTCTCATAACAAATAAGTACATGTTTCTGACATTTTTCCATGTGTTAAAATGATGAACTGGAACTGCTCATGATTTAAAACCTGTGAGAAGTTCAGCAACAACTTACGTTAGTGATGGTCGTGGAAAATTTGTACTGATTGAATGTTACTGATTGCAAAGTCATTTGGCACTAGAGTGATACTTACACTAGTTCTCTGATTCGTCGTACGTGTTGAACACAAATAAATAGTTTAGGCAAAGTTCTGCAATGCAGGGGTGGTTCATGCAGACACTTTCGGAATACTTTTCTGGTCTTGAATTTCTGATTGTCACAACTGAGACATCTTATGGCTTCTCTGTTAACTAATACCTAATGAAACAGACTTGTCACAAATATCATGATTACCGACTCTACCGTACTATCTCGGGAATTAAAAGAGTTCCTCTCGAAGGAACGGTGTGTAAGGTTACGTTTAGTGCAGCTGGTCTTGTTCTTACTTAATGATGTGATTGTAATTGAATGAGAAAGTGTTAATAATGCAGTGCTCACCTTTTCAAACAGGTGGACACGTTCAGTGACCAAGATAATTGCATCAACCCCGGATCTGAGAAGTTATCAACATTTGGCTTGAAACTGTTCAGTTTATTTTCGTTTTGATATACCTTTTAAACTACATGCTAGGAGTATTCAAAAAACGCTGGAAGCCCAAAAGGTAAGTGAGGATTTATGTGGTGTGGATTATTGTCAAATAGTAGGCTAGACAGTGACAGATCGTGTACGTTCAAAATTGCGGCTTCTGATGACGACTGTAGAACGGGCTTATAGAATTTTGTTATGATACGTAAAGGATATCTTGTTTCTTAAAATGCTTGAATATTTTCACTCATGTGGTTTTGTTTATGATGAAATTGTTAGGCTTGGGTTATTTAATTTGCTAAAACCAGTGTAAACAATAAATGTTTAAGTCCTTAAAATTGTGGTGAGCATCAACACACAAAATGAATTTCAGGGGTGGGTTGCAAGAAAATTCTTAAGTCAAAAAAATAGACTCGAGTCTGAGACTGAAGTTAAAAAAAAATCTGTTCCAAGAAAATACTTCAGTCGAAATGCCAGTGCAAAAAGTTAAGACTGTTATTTGGTAGTCTTAAATAATACTGAAGTCTAAAGAGTGCTACTACATATATACTGCAATCTGTCTGAATGTTTAAAGTCGCACAATAATTTTGTGATTGACTTGAAAAAATCATGAGATGGGACAGGAGTACGGTACTCTGTTAGAAGAGTTGTAACAGAGATCCTGAGAAGGTGTACGTACACCTTCCTGAAAATTTTGCCTATCCACTTTTTGAACAGTGCCGGGTTCAGTTGGCCAACCAGAAGTCGATTGCACTACCGGGTTCAGTTGGCCAACCAGAAGTCTACTCTACCAGAAATCTACTGGATTCTTGCTAATCTACTGCATTTACTGGATTCAATTAGCTAATCAGAACTCTACTGCACTGTACCAGCTTCATTGTCAAACTGGAAAACTATTTCACTCTATTGGTTATAGTAGGTCAACTGGAAATCTACTGATAGCTATTGGTTACAGATATTACACTGGAATTGTAGTGGTTGCACCTAAAGTACAGAATTAATTACCGTAACCAATTAACAATTCATGGTTATCCTGAACAGGTTTAATTGTCAATAACGGGAAGTTTTGGCAATTAAATATTGCCTTCGTCAGCAGAAACGAAACTATGTAGAACATGTTCAGTTGGTGACTAACACAAAACTAAGAAATGTGTTATTTTCTCCCACCAGACAAGGGGCAACAAACCCTCAAGGCAAAGTACTGTTAAGCAAAAGTGAAATTCAAATTTGAAAAAGACAATCAACAGTTTAAAGAATGGACTATAAAGAATTAAAATATTGTTAAACTAAGATATGATATGCAAATTAGTAACCATTTAGTCAATAAAAAGACATTGCAAATTACATTACATATGGTCCATTAACGGAAATGAGGCTTCATCGCCAATTCTGTTAATCTTAGCTGCACTTTTTACAATTGCCCCCTATTCTTTGTGTTTTTAACCGTATGCAACACTTTAACATGCACATTGAAGTATAGAGTTATTGCAAAAGAAATATGCAGTTTTCAACATTTTATAAAGCATGTCATAAGTTAGTATGAAAGAAGCTCACTAAACTCCAGTTAACACCAGACCTGATAGTTTGATTGAATACAAAATGCACTTTCTGGATTAACTTTAAACTTAACTTAGTGTACACTCTTAAATGAAATCTTAGATTTTTCTTGCAACCCATCCCAGAAGTTTAACTAAGTACCTAATGAAAATAAGTTAAAAAAAAATGGGAGGAAGTCAAACCAAAAGAAAATGGAATAAAGTATCATTATTACTGCAATTTTATAATAGACAACATTCCAGAACACTAGAAAGACGATTTCGTAGAGGCAGTTAAAAATTCTGTTTATAATTTTGGTGTTTCAAAACAAGTATAGCTTAGGAAGGAAAATTACAAACAGTTGTGAAATATGTAAAAATCAAGTGCATTGATATAAAAAAGAGGCTTTAGCGTCAATTCAGCCAATGAAAACATATTTTTGGACCTTGATGTCTCGGATTTCAATGATTATTTGTTTACAAATTGTACCTATGGAGAACATGAAAAATCCAAATTTCGTAATTTTTGGGTCTGCGGTTTTATTAATTTTAATTTTTGAAAACTGCAAAAAAGTAAAAATTTTGTGTGAGTACTGTCAGCAAAAAAATCGTTAATGCTGGAACCAGACTTACTACAGGGCTTGTAACGGACCTTTTTTTGAGCCGTTACATGTTTTTACGGAAGTACGCTTTGTTTTTTTTCTTTTCCTCCTCCACAGGAAGCGGTCGTTTGAATTAGATTTTTGTTCCTTTTCTGTTTTCATTCGAATTTTGGTATGTGTTGGTTATGTTTGTGTGGGTAAGTGTTATGGGCCGCGCGACTCTGTTGTCCTTGTTGTCGATTTCTTTTCTCGCGTTGTCTAAATTTTGTTGTGTGAGCGAGTTAAGTTCAATTTAAAATAGTTCTGTATCATTAATGGATAGAAAATAATTTTGTTTACCTGCACTTTATTTGAGGCATCGCTTCCGTTGCTGCTAATTTTTATTCACCGAAACCTGTTGGTACAGTGTGAGACCGCCCTTGTCTGGGATTGGCCAGTCGGGTGTAGTACCTGGGTACGCCACGGGTAGCGCAAGAGATTTACATCGAAGGCTTGGTATTTAAGGGCGTGCTTTTAGTGTTGTCCTGACTTCAAGTGAGTCATGTCTGTACTTCTGTGGAAGAGGAGTTGCGGACTAAGTGACGGCCCAAAGTCCTGGTGGCCGAGTTTTAAGCTATGCAACGGACGCAGAGTTGTGGGCGTCTAGTTTGAGAGATATCGCCGATACCAATGGTTGATACACCGTGGTCTGGTCGCTATTTGGAGCAGCTTCTTTTGTCGTCTTTGCAGGTAGTTTTATACCATTGATGGTGGTCCGATTGGACGAAGTCACCTATACGCCAGCATTCAGCTAAGTTATGGTGTTTGAATGTGAACTATAAAGACTATTGACTACAACCAGTGAATTGTCTCCAAAAGCCTCGAGGTGTTTTGTGGCCGAATGGTCACGCTTGTTGTTGGTGCAGGTTGTGTTGAGTAAGGAGAGGTGACAGATGAATCTGGTAATAGTCATTAAAGGAGGCTTGGCAAAAATTCACTTATTGTGGTGACTAGGGTTGAAGTTCGGAGCATTGCATATCAGGTGTAGTTTTTCATTGTTAAGCTAGAGTCAATATTAATTCTTTAACGATTGATGGCATTGTATATTTCAATCTTTTTTTTTTAAGACGGTCATCCCGGATCGAGAACGCTACAGTAACGTCTCATAGTAGCGCTCCGGAGCGGATACCGGTTATCGTATCGTCCGAGGGGACAAACCGGTTCGTGTCCTGTTAATGGATAAGGGGAGTAGATGAGATTTTTTTTTTAACCTTCGGAAACCGTCTTGGGGTCCGTACATTTTGTCAATTCTGGACTTTGTTTTCTGTACTCATAATGATTATGATACTGATGAATGCTTAACCCGACAGCCACAGGGGTGGCACGGAAATCCAATAGTTACGGGGCCGTGGGCGCTGACCCTAGATAAGCATTCATAAGTCTATGAGACTAAACACAGTGTATATGGAATAGATGGTGCTGATAATTATGTTAGCTCAACCACACTTGATAAATATTCCTACTACAGGGTAATCATACCTACTGCATTCTAGATGTGTAAACTTATATGCTACCCTTAGCCT
>KZ869737.1:34790-46562 GCA_003456935.1 Machilis hrabei | reverse complement strand
CACATTCCCAGCTGGTCATTGATTGAAGACAAAAGACCGAATACGCGTGCTACGATTACATATACCTCGCCCGTGCAAAAGTATAAAATGAATTTAAATAACTGAATTATTACTGAATTATAAAATAAACAGGAATCCTGTTTACAATTTAAAGTCGACGTTCGGAGAAATTGACGTAAATAATTTATGTATTCTGATTGCTTATGGCTGAAGTGCCGTATAAAGTGAGATAGTCGTATTTGTTTTGCCATTTGTTGTGGACACGGGTCCCTTATTAATACCTCTTATTGGGGATTATGAATATAACTTTTATGAATAGACCAGAGCTTATTCTTGAGCTAGTGAATAGAGGTTATTTGCCTGCTGGTACTACTAGAAGCTTATGTCGTATGCTTAGAGAAGCAGTATTGGCAGAACTGCAACACCCCAAATGGAGCGCCCACAAACCTGGTCAACTTGCACAAAGTAACGATAGGCGATTTGAGGAAAAAAAATAAAAATAGGAAAAAAAAAAGTAAAAAAATAAGTAAATTCATTGAGATCGGAATAATAGTGGATTGTATAATAAACAACCACGGTGTCATCAAAATGTTGGTAGTTGGCTCGGCCGCCTAAAGGCCCTGGCTAGCGACACAGTCCGCGTGGGCCATGGGTCAAAGACCAGATTTGCTACACACAAGTCAACCACAAACACCACAAACAAAATAAATGTTGAGCGCCAGGATATTTTAGAAAGGCGAATATCCAAATGCCGGCATCAGAATATAAACTTAAAGAAAACGAAAGTTTAACTGTCAATAAATCAAAGAAATATATATATAAGCCATGCACTATGCTCTCGCATTCACCATAAAGCTGCAAACACACACTGTTGGGTCAGGAAAAGCTTTGGAACACAGAGAGAACAACAAAATCACCTGCACTGCCTTTAATAACATGAGATTATACGCTGTACAGCACTTGTTATTAACTTTGACCACCCGGCCAAAATACACCTCGAGGCTTTCGGAGATAATTCACTGGTTGTATACAGTAGTTTTTATAGTTCATATTCAAACACCACAACTTAACTGAATGCTGGCATATCGATTGCTTCGTCCAATCGGACCACCTTCGAATGGTATAAAAGCTACCTGCAAAAACGATGAAAATAGCCGCTCCCGATAGCGACCAACGTACAGCATCACCAACACTCGGCACCGGCGTTAACTCCCAAAACCAGACGCCCACAACTCTGCGTCCGCTACAGAGCTTAAAGCTCGGCCATTATGACTTCGGGCCGACACCCAGTCCGTATTCCTCCTCCACTGTAAATGTGAAAAATAGTTGTTCAGAAACTGGCTCACATAAACACTTCACAAGTGGCCCATTTAACGTTATGTTCGCAAGCAGCAGTGCTCTCAGTTATAAAGCAAAATTTAATATTCATTAAAGCAAGGGGCCTTACACAATTAAAAAAAATGTTAATAATTACAATTTAACAACAGTATAAATCCTTCGTAAGTAATTTTTTATCAATCTTATCTTCGAAAACGACCGTTCGGCAGTCGCGACCATCACTGGAATTGTAAGAAATAATTGGAGAGCCATCACGACGTTAGGGACACTCGATAGAATTGAGTTATTCTTCGTCAGTAAAAAGTCTGCCAAATCCTTCACGCTGCCGACATAGGAAAGCTCATCTGGTTTATGTTTTAAAGCAACTCGAAAGCTCAGTAACTGGAATGGAAACTCAAACGATAAATCATCGTTGTAAACATTGGCTAGTTCCTGTGCTAAGTTCATGAGATCGGCTTCACTGGCGTTAAGAAATGAAGACGGACAGAGGAAGAAAAATCTGTCTGCCACTGTCTTCATTGCAACAAAACGGTTTTTCTATTGGGTGATGAGAATGTCCATTTCAGCATAAAATAGATTGAATTGAAAAAATTTCTCGGCATCAGTAAGAAGCTCATCTTCGCAAAGCTCATCGAAATAAATGGTTATTAGACGGTCAAGCTTGTTTTTAAAGCAGGTCGAAATACCCCACTTGGTCGCTAGGGCAGATGCCGACGATTTTATTTCATTAAAAGCAAAACCAAACCTAGCTCGACACAAGTCTTCGTACATATTGTTGCTTAATAAACCTGCGGATTAACGTTCCACGGGCAACCGGAAAACGTCGCCTTGGATGCCCAAATTTCTGTTTTAAAACCAATACTAATCATGGCTCGGATAACACTCATTTTGTTGTCGTTGCTTTTTCTACAAGTATTTTTGTTATATTTGCTATACAAAATTCTAAACAATCCCTATGACATGGGGGCCCCCTGGCATCTGGGGACTCCCTTGCCTTGCCGGGGGTGCGGGGCCTCCGCTACGGACCTTGTAGCCTTTGATGTGCTGGTAAAACGAAATTACATGACAACGTTCTGATAGTTTTTTTTACAACTCGGCCAAAAAATTGTTTGGCTATGTGTCTTTAAAATTAAGTGCAGTAGAACCCTGATTATCCAAAATAAAGGTGGCGACCTAATTTAGGATAATTCGGAAATTCGATTTTCAGTGTAAAGGAAACTACAACATTTATCCCCAAACACTTTTAATTACCACTAAACTCCTATATTGATAGTGAAACATTTAAATAATTTAGAAATGTACCCTACTGTATGTATTAGGTTATTAACTGCTTTGAAAATAATTGAATATCTTTGTTTGATCTTTTTTTTACATGTTTTTTGTCCCTCCACCATGTTGATAATAAATACATATATTTTATATATAGTTTGGCCATGTATGGATGCCACAAGTCACTTTGCCTACAGGAGGAACCAAAATGTCAGCTCCTTAGAGTAGTGGTCCTGAAAAGACCGGTTAAACAAAACAAGTCGGGGACTGCAGGATGGTGTGAGAACTAGTGAGGGACGAGTCATTGATCAAACAAAAAGTCTTTGTATTGAGTCTGGAAAATTGAGAAGGGTTTTAAGGGCACTAGTAGGCTATTGTAAAACAGGACAAACTAGTGCCTTGTAAAAAGTAGCTTTGCAATAATATATTTCCAGGAGTGGAAGAGAAATACTAACTTTAGTGAAGCAGCTTTAGGTTTATAGAAGAAACGTGGTCATGCCAGGAAGGTTGATAGGGGAGAGTAATGCCTAATATAGAGGGTAAAAATACTGTTGGAGGTTGTGCTGTATGAAAAAATGAGGCCAGGCACATTGTGGTTAAGTTTCTTAGTGCAGAGAGGAGACTTGTGTTGTGCTGGGATTAAAGTTAACTAGATTTTCTGAACCACAGTGAGAGTTTGTTTAAGATCTGTGTTCATACAAATATCGATTTGGGAATGGTTACAAGATCACTATCGTCAGCAAAGCTGTGAATGGGAAGGAGAAATATATTGTTGGAGACAACTGAACCTTCAGGAATACCAGAATTTATTATTAATGTATGAGACTGTGCACCATCAAGTACTACTTGGAGAGATGTATTACTGATAAAACTTGATATCCACTGACGTAATTGAGGTAGTAAGCATAGAGCCAATCACTTGAAAGGTTTGGAGAATCTCAAGCAGTAGCTTTATATATCTCCAAGGCTTCCATGTGTCAAAAAAGTTAAACATAATCATCCTCTTTGTTGAGGCACTTGACCAACTGGGCAATCTACAAATTAAAACCTCATCCTGTAGAACACGGCATCCTGGTTTCGTAGCCAGTATTTCGCCGTACGGTTCACGTCGTCGTCCGATTGGAATTGCTTGCCGTGAAGGTGATTTTTTTTTTCACTGGAAACAGATGCAAGTCTGAAGGTTCAAGATGATGGCTGTAGGCCAGACGGTCAAGAGTCTCCCAGCCTCATTTGCCCAAAAGGTCCACTTTGACACGAGCCGTGCGAGGTCGGGCATTGTCGTGAAGCAACAGCACTCGCTTGGTGAACTTGACTTTCTTGAGAGTCTCTTGATAAGCAGCAGCATTGATTGTCGCTTTAGGTGGAGTGAAATCCAACAGAAGAACACCATGCTTGTCCCATAACATAGTCGCCATCATTTTTTCAGGGAATGTCGATGTTTTGAATTTTTTTTATATTGGGTGACACAAGATGTTTCCACATCATGGATTGGGCTTTTGTCTCAGGACTCTAGTGGAGTACCCACGTTTCATCTCCAGTAATGATTATCTCCCAAAACACTCATCATTTTCATTAAAATGAAAGAGATGACTGACGGACACACCCATACGGTTTTTCCTGTGGTCGTCTGACATTTGCCGGAGACCCACGTGCCGAACACTTTTCGATAGCCTACCCTAATTACTCGTGAACAATATTCCAGATTGTGCCATATGAATGATTTAACTTTATTTCTAAATCTTTAATTTTCACATGGTGATCAGCTCACAACATCTCCTCAATTGCAGTCACATGATCCGCTGACACGAAAGGACGCCCACGTTTTTGTTCGTCTGTTACGATAACTCCACAGCCACTAAATTCAGGGCACTATTTTTGCACACGTCGTACAGTCATCGTGTTCGGAACGTAATCGTGTATAAGTTGACGAGGAATTTCAATTGGTGAAGTTCCTGTTGCCCACAAATACCGAATAACTGCTTGCACCTCTGCAGCGGTCCATTAACCCAGAACAACTGCATAGGTTAGGAAAGTGGTGGAACTAGGGTTTGATTACTGGTTGCACCTGTTTAATCAGTGTTCGAACTACGTTGCAAGCATGGACCGATCTCATTGTGTGCAATAATGTGTTGGTAGTTAAATAGGGAATCATATTTTTTGACCTCCTTTCGTAGTTCTGGAGTGCAGTGTTTTAGTACAGTTGCAGGTATACGACTAACAGGATCAGAAACTTTGTTAATATCTTGGGTTTCAACTACATGTCTGATGGTTCTGCGATGAAATGCAAGAGGAGGCATAGACTGATTTGAGGTTGGAGTGTAGGAGGACTTGACCTTGAGAACTGATATTGAAATTAGAAGAGAACATAAGAGCAAGTTATGGCTAGTTGCACCAACACCAATTATGATTTTGGTTTACTTGAACTTGGTTTAACTTACTTTTGACTGAGGATCTACATTTCTGTCATTGCCAAGTTCAACAGAACTGAGTTCAAACCAAGATCAAAGAAAATCTGATTTGGCAACAGCGCTGAACTTGGATCTCTTGGAGATGAAATTTGTCGTCATTGGCCGAGAATCCAACATGGCCATTTGTTTACTTTTTGACGATTGCCAGTGTGGACTGTGTTACAATGGAAAAATGGTCAGCAAACTTTAGTACTAAGTAGAAAACAATGGTACTAAAATTAGTGCAAAATAACATTAAAACGATTAAAAATAAAAATACTATAGCTACCGTATCGAAAGATAAAGAAAGGGCATGGAGAAACTCGCAGAAGAATTTAACGTTCATAATGCTTCCGACCGGACGTGGAAAAGCCTGAAGTTGTGCTACGACAATATGAAGAAGAGAGCCCGGGAAAACTTAGCAAACGATAAGATGTGTATTACTCTTTTTAACCATGTAATATTGCCAAATCATCTTCTGAAAAATCTGAATATACTTCCATCGTCATATATTTGATATTACTGAACTTTACAATGAACAATGCAGCTACTTTCCCCACCAAAATACAACAGACTGAACTCTGATCACAACTGTGAACCTCCAAATTTGGTGGATCAGTTTGATAGATAATCTGAACCAAGTTCAAGTCTTGAACTATAATTGTGCAACACTTCTTTCTGAGAACTAGGTTTAGCTATGACTTTGAACCAAGATCCTCTTTTTCCTTAGGAAAAGAAGTGAAGGATCCGTCATCTCTTTAGAGAGGTGGAATGACTAGAAAGCACAACTTCCATTTGGACAAGATTGAAGCTTATTATATCTGGGTTTCATAGAAACTTGATTAGGCTTGCATAAGTCTTAAGCCACTTGTGGTATGCTTGCATTTTTTGTGATACTATTTGTTAAGCCATGGCTTAGAACAAGATTTGTAGATTAGAAATTCTAAGAAGGACTGATTGTCATGTGGGCTGTCGGATGGGAAACAGAAGTCTTTCCAAGGAAACGAGGAATAGAAGTTATGAAACTCGTCACAATTTGCAGACGCGAAGAGGAACTGTAGAGGGAAAGCCTAATTAGACAAGGACCGGAAGAGCCAGGCGTTGCTGAAACTAAAAAAGATTTAAAGTCTTAAGCGTTATCTGGAACTCGTGCAGGAAGATTGACCAATTGGGTGAGGTCACTGGTGATAATAAAAGCCTCTGCTACACACCCAGGAATGTCTTAAAGTGCTGAAAATTTAAACCAATCACTATTGTGAAGTTTGGAATCTTCCAAAACAATGATTTCCCAGGTGGGTTTGCCTAGTCTGAAGATAGTCAGTTTTAGAGGATAGAAAATGGAAAAGTTTTCTAAAATGTTGATCACGAGGTGACCGATAGAGGTGACAGAGAAAGTATGGGACGTCAGATTTAACCAAAACGAGCCAAATGAACAAGATTGAAGGCTAGGTCAGGAAATATGCACAAATCCCTTTGAAAGGAAATAAATCACAAAGAGGGGAAAGTAAGAAATAGAATAGAAGGACAACAACTTTGCAGAATACTAATTCAAGTTTGATTTCAATAGACGAATATTACAGAATTGGATGGAAAGGGGATTTGTTTTTTGATGATCCTTTATCAAAACATTGCTTACCCAGGGTCTGTTTTGAACAGTGGCAAAAGATGGATGATATGCCGGGTAAGCAGTCATTGCTGCCATTTTGATTGTGTAAGAAACCTTAAGTTGATTAACAATAAATGCAGACTTTGTTAGTGAACTCGAGGTGGACTGTACACCTTTTTTTCGTGAGCATGCAAACCGGCAGGACTCGTCGCTTGCCCGACATGCCGTCCACTTTACGCCGTTGATTGATAAACTAATATTTCTGCTCTGTGATGAGAAATGAGTTGGAGATTTTAAGCTCATCAAATGTATTGTCTATTCTGGTATATAAATGCACACTTGTTTTATCAGTTTGGAAAGATTATCGGCTTACTAGAAGTTTTCTACTGAACTACAAACATCACATCACTTTCATTATTTGCTTTTTTTATGTTGTTGTAATTCACACCTGAAAGAAAAGAAGTCTTCTTTCATCACACTTCTTTGTCGAGCCTTTCGACAACGAGCGATCCCGAGTTATTTCGGAGTCGATCGGACGCACGACTTCGCCTGCCTTTTGCGAGAGTTTATGTTCTCGAACTTTTTTTGCAGGGCTGGTCGGCGTGGCAAACAGGATGCGCAATCTTCACACGAACCTTGCGAAAGACTTCGCCCCGTGCAACCGTCCAGGTTTGTGGGACATTTTAATTTTGGTTTGTCACTACTGTAGTGGTTTTAAATATTTATGACAACTAATACTGAACTTAATTGTATATAGTTTTCACCATCGATTGGCACATTCCATTCCATTTGAGAATGTCATTCTGTTTTGGGGTTTTGTGAAAATAGGCAAATTTAGGAATTGAATCAAAGGGTATAGAAGTAATGGAAGGGAGTGAAATGTTGAAAATATTAAGGCCAAAGAGAGAGAGAGAGAAAAAAAGGCAGGGCCAGATGTATAAAATTAGAAATGGATCAAAATAAAATTGCATGTTGTTGAAGGAATGTAATTAAGTGGGATGCCATTGGTTAAAAGATATTGTAAAGGACAAATAAATAAATGATTTGAATTGAACAACAAAATACTAACAGAAGGGAAACACTATACTGGAATGCTTTGTGATAGATGATATTAAATGAAATAGAACAAGTGCTATTTGATATGGGAAGCCGTGGACATGATTTGCATTTCTACAGTTCATAAGTGAACCATAGGAATAACAACAAACGTTTCAAAAGCAACAGTCTGTAACTCCACTTTTCAAGGGCTCCTTGTCCTCTTGGTGTAAGCTGTATGCATTATTACTTGGGACCATTTGTTTCACCAGTGTTGAAGATGTTCTGGGATGATTGTAATAGAAATGGTGGTGTAGTTTAAAAAGTAACGGTCGAAATGAGACGTTTCTCTTCAGTGAACTAAGCGATCTGGTTTCTGAGAAAAGTGATCTGTAACAATTGCAACTTACTTAGAGATGGCTAGAAGGATTTAAGAGGGTGACTGACTGCATGTTATAGATTTAAATCTGCAACATAATAAAACAGGTTTCTCACAGACCTGGAAAGTCAGGGAAATTAAAATGGGTTAGGGAAATGAATTCAAAATCATCATTTGTCAGGGAAATGAAATACGTTTTTCATACTTTTAAAAGAAATGTTAACTATCATGTTAATTTTTTTTCATTGAAACAAAATTGTACACCTATTACCTATTAATGCTGCATTCATAATAATAATTTGTATCACTGTTCTTTATTGTTATTTGTTGTTCTTGATTTATCTACCTGTGATTAGTGCTGGACTGTACCTGACCTGCATTGCAAATTTGTAGGCTAATTATTATGCTGTTTCTTGTAAGTTGTTTTCTGAACAAAATATGTACTCTTTAAAAAACTTTATTTTTTAACATTTTTATTCCCCATTTTACTATAATAATGTCTACAATACTGTTGTATATAAAAAAGATTAAAAAAATAAAAGGTAGAGCAAAAAGATGTGCATTTGGACAGCTAATAGGGGTGGAGGTGGCTTTAAAAAAATAAAAAAATAATTTTCACATTTTGGCCAGGCAAAATTAAATATGAAGTCAGGGAAATTAATTTCAGATTGTCTGTGAAAACCCTGTATAAGCTCTTCCGTGTAATGATCTACGAGGGCTGTCCAGAAATTAACTTGCGTATTGGCGGGACGAAGCCAAGGGTGGGGCTAGCGCCGCCATCTTGGTGTCAGTACGCATCCAGCTGTGGTAGCGTGCAGTTTGTGATGCTTCTGCTTGGTTCACTGTGAATTTTTAAAATGTGCGCTGCAATCGAAAATCCCGCGAGTTGTGAAGTGCGGTCAGTGATAAGGTTTTTTTTTGGCAAAAAGCCACAAACCAATCGAAATTCATCGTCAACTTTGTGAGGTGTACGGAAACAACGTAACGAATGAAGGCGGAGTGAGGCAGTGGTGCATTCTGTTTAAAAATGGCCGCACTAATGTTCACGATGAAGAGCGAAGTGGCCGGCCGAAAATTGTGAATGATGAACTGGTGGCGAAAATCGACGAAAAGATTTGTGAAAACCGCCACTTCACAATTACGGAGATCTCGCTCCAGTTTCCTCAAATTTCACGAAGTTTGTTGCGTGAGGCAGTGACGAAAAAGCTAGGCTACCATAAGTTTTGTGCCAGATGGGTACCGAAAATCTTGTCAGAAGACCACAAAAAACAGCGCATGGCATCATCGTTGGCATTTCTCTTGGCCTACAACAAAGATGGTCACTCACTTCTCGATCGTGTCGTAACTGGGGACGAGACTTGGGTAAAACATGTGAATTGTGAAGAAAAAAAAACAGCCTGTCAGATATAACTTGTATATTCCACATCGGCATCTCTCCACAACCAAACCCTAATGAATTGCGTAAATAAACTTGTTTTCTTTGACCTAATACGGTTTAACTTTTAATAGTGAAACTATCCATCCCACAGAGCTGATGCTATTTCCTGATTCGTAATGTTAAATGGTACTCCACATATAGCTATCCTATCATGTACTCGCCTAGCCTCCTGTAGGCTTACGTAGTTAATGTCAGACACCTTGCTTTCTTTGACTGCCCCCTCTTCCTCATAATCACACGCACGATCGACCACAACTTGATGGTATTCAATTTGACCACACTACCAGAGAATGAATGCAGTGCCATTTGGTCATCTACTTCTAAACTGTCAACCTTNTGTTCGATTAACTTGTTCTCTCTTTCTTCTGTTTGTTGTTGTGAGTCAACTGTACTTCAGCCTCTCTAGTGACTACTTTTTCATGTATTGCACTATTTTTTCTTCTATTTTTCCTGTACTTCGATCACCCGGTTCTGTTACCTTAATATATGCAATGTAGCTATCTGAGTCTAATCGCCGTGCGTTTTCTAAGTAGCGATGTAAAGAAGACTCCCGAAAACACCCCATGTATAATAAAGTCTTTACCTGCTGCAGCGCCTATTTGGTCCGTGTCTTCAAGATTACCCAATTTAAACAATCTTTCACAGTATAATCGAAGTATGTGCTTCGTTGGTATTTCAATCAAATAATTCCCCAATTTTAAATCACACTTTTGGTCACTTCCTTGCATTGTAGTGTAAATAGTACATTATATTTGATGTTTTCACAGTATATTCCACACTTTTATTAACCACTGTTACCTTGGGACTGCATTTGTTTACGTCTTGTTACTGACGTTGTTTTTGGTCTGTTGAAACCTATCCTTGAAGCATGACCGGAACCTGAATGGTGCTCTTCCGTGTCATCCCTAGGTGAACCTCACTCCCAGGCCAATTACAAATGACAGAATAAAAATCCCGTCCACCTCAGTGTGCGACGTTCTCGGGATTGAAACCCGGACCGTGTTTAGAACGTCATGAGACGTCTCGCTAATCAGCAGTAGCTCATTCCCAATGCCTAGCGATACGAGTAGATTCGGGATTCAACGCGTTCAAACAAATGAATGGATTCACTTACACGGAAGCCTTTCGGATCCCCGACTCGAGTGGTCCACGAAGCTACTTGAATCTAACGACCCATCAAAACCAAAATGTGATAGCACTTTTGAAAGAAACCTCATTACTCACGTGAAGAAAACAATAGTAGCCGCGCGTTTCGAGACCTTGTCGATAATAGTCCCGTACAATACACGTCGTTGTAGAAAATGTGACGAGATTATCCACTCGTTGAAATATCCCTAAGTAGATTCTGTATTCCCCACTTTGACATGCAGAAATCCGTTGCCACGCTCGATGTCTATAAAATGGCGTCGCCGCTAGGTCCAACGGTGAATTCCGTCAAATCCGTCTCTACTCATTATAATCTACGAAAACCAAGTCAAAACTGTGAATGATCACACAATTACTTGGTTCCCATTAACTGTTTGTTGGTGACTTGCTGGAGACTATAATTTCCTCCTCTGTTTCATCCATAAGAAACCACTTTTCAAGCAGTTGGCTTCTGCAAGAAATCTTACACTTGTCAAACAAAAGTATTTTTTATCATAAAAGATAATGTATTCACTGATTGTCTTCTTGTGTCTCGTTGATGACTTGCACAGCAAATACACCCTGACAGCCTGAATATTTTAGGATAACGGCTGCACGTCGAATTAGTGTTTGCAATTTCTTTCACGCCGTATTAATCACAGCTTCCGACTCGCTTCGAACTGGCACAGTTCTCGTCACTCCATCTCGTTGCCAACGTCCACAAAACACAGTCCGCCTACACTGTGCATTAAGGTGCCTAACACACTCGAAAACAAAAAGCGCCAACGGCCGAAAACCCGACTACGAATAGTGTGCTGGCCGTCACGTAGTGTGCATGGGTGGCGACTCAAAACATTTGGATAAACATGAAACAAAAACCCCACTTAAACATTAATCGCAACAAATTGTACATTGATCGATTAAACCCGTAGACATGTAATATCACGCTAACGTGCTCGAAATGTGACCGTTACATTGTCACATAATTTCTGTTTGATCATTTTATTCACTTTCTCAAAATTCATACTGATTAGTAGTCTAGTCAAATTATGATTTGACCTGGGCAAAATTGCTTCAGAAGCGATTGAAGTGGTATTCAACTCAACAAATGTTGCTTTTTAACATATCCAAAATC
>KZ869736.1:83691-95632 GCA_003456935.1 Machilis hrabei | reverse complement strand
TGTCTGCTGCTGTTGGCTTACGTGTTGATTCGGGTGTGTTGATAAGCGCTGCTGTCGTTGTGTCGAAAGAGTTGATGGACGGTGCTGTTGTTGTTGATAAACATATGCCTGTTGCTGTTGTTGTTCCTCGGTGGGTGAGGAGCCATAACACACACGCATAGCTTCATTTATTAATTGTCCCGTGTCGGGGTTAATATTATTCATTTCGATGTATGAATCACTACCCCTGTCACACTAGGCGTTAAAGGTACTCAGTATCTAATGTCACTGATTGATAACTGTTTGTATAATTATTGTATTAACACAGTATTTACACCGTGGTCAATGCTATATGCACAATATTGTTATTTTGTAACACTAATAGTAGCTCACTTAGGATGGCCTATGTCACTGTTTATTGGTCACTGTACTAAATGTTACCTGNGTTCACGATATAAAACGGTTCACTAAACAAGGCGACAGAGCGAATGAGACACGTCCGCACGTCTCCGTTGTTCGCATCGAACTCGTACTCTTAACACAAAGACATTTGACTTTTCAATAACTATGTTTCAGATTGTCTGTTGTTGTTGATCGCTTAGGTTAAGATTTGTTGAATTTTGAAACAATTATGTATTCAATTGTGATATAGCTTAAGAACTAGAGATTTTATGTATAATAATTTAGAATTACCTTATTCATCTGTGTGGCATTTCGTACTTTTCTTAAAACGAAAATGGCGTCACGTGGTTTGGAATAGAGTATATCGTCACCCATTTCTGCTGCTGGTAACCACAGTCTTGAAAGACATTTAGTCAGTTTTTTTATATCTTCGGACTCCGCATACGTTTTCCCTAAAACATAAAATAACTTTAACAATTATAATCACTTCATGAAGAAACTATTTGTACAATTATATTTCAATTTCGTACAGTTTCGGAAGTTTTCTATTCATTTTTCAGTGAAACACGTATTGTTTACAATCATGTTCAGTTATAATTTGCAAATGGGTAATACTTGCGCTCTTTTCAGTGTCAAAAGTTCAGACACTGAAAACAGAACCATTGCTGAAAAGTGCAACCTCTTCAACCGTTTCAATATTGACTTTTCTAGCAGCGATATTATTGACGTAGAACAATACTACTACAAAACACTTACTAAAGAACAGTGTGTCAACATCTTAATAACATTTACAGAATAACTGACTTATTGGCATTTCCCAAAATTTACTGAAATATTCATTTACACTTAATGTGTAACTGTAACATTGAAAATGCTAATTAAATATCCTTGTAAACAATACGTGTTTCACTGAAAAGAGAATCTTCCGAAGCTGTACGAAATTGAAATATAATTGTACAAAAAGTTATTGATGAAGTGATTATTATTGTTAATATGATTCAAGATGTGATATACATTGTTTTATTATATAAAATACATTTGCTTAGAAAAAACTAAAGTTATTTAAAGTANTTTTATACACATTCTGTCCTTTAAGATCTACTCTTAATCCATCAGAAATTCATCTATGAATTAAATTATTTTCTGTATCAAGAATGTTGAACACAGTTAAGACGGTGCTGGATCTTGGGTTCTGTGGCAGGAAATGTTATAAATAGTGCCCAAGCATTGTCAGGCAAAGAATTCAGTTTAAAACTCTTTTTCTTGTCTTTAATTAACAACAACCGCCAACTATGGTCATTTATAAAGCAACCAATCTAACAACTGTTATTTAAAATACATATTTCCAGATATTCACATAAAACTACTTTAACGTGTTATCATTTTATATAATGAAATTTGAGGTTAGCCAGATGTGTTAACTTTATTTAAAACACTATGACGTCATTTTCCNTTGTTCTTTTGCCGACATTATACGCATGTATCTTCACGACCTGTGGTGTTATCTGCCATCACTGGTAGCTTTATTCGCGCAAACCGGTGACGTTATCCACAAAACTGTACCCTAAAAACTCTTAATTTTATGAAAGTTCACTCGTGTAATTACATAAAATAACCCATTAAAAATAAAACGAGTAATTGCACGTAACCAACTCTCTACTTTTCTTACGTAAAATAAAGTTTATTTTCACTATTTTTCGCGTGTTTAATACAAATTACCTATGAAGAAACGTGAANACAGTAATTCGAAGAACTTTATTCTGGAAGACCTGTAGCTTTTTGATGTGCGAGGGCGATGCTCCTCCCCAAACGGGGCAGGCGTAGGTAATGATTGGACGGAGGATTGACTTATATATGGGTAATGAGCATTGCCTCTTCAAAGAAGATTTATGATTAAGAAGTGGGTAGAGAAGTGCAAGTCTAGCGTATGCTCGGGTTAGTTTAATGTTGATATGATTTTTCCAAGTTAATCGTCTGTCTAGATTGACGCCCAGATACTTTATGGTTTGCGCAGATGAGTTCCATGGAATTTGGTGTGCATCAATGACTAAGTTAGGAGGATCTTCAGGTCGTCGGAGGGTAAAGATTTTGGCTTCACATTTGGCGGAATTAAGAGAAAGCCGCCATCCGGTGAACCAGTTCAGCAAGTCGTTCAGTGTATGTTGTACTTCTGTTGCGGCTTGAAGGATGTCGCAATGCTGTCCTAGAACGGCGGTATCGTCAGCATACATGGCAATAGATGTGTTGAGCGGCACCGGGATATCTGCAGTAAAAATGTTAAACAGGATAGNTAGTAGAGAAGGAGTAATCTTCTGAATGTATTCAGTCGGGACAGTCAGGACTAGGACCACCTGACGCATCTGTGTAACACTTCGGTAGACTGGAGTTGAATTGTCCTTAACAGCTCACGTGCCATAAGGAACGAACGGTCAGGAGTGTGACAATACTAAACAACTTAGGGCCCTAGTCACTAGTTATACTTCCATATTTTTTTATTTTCCATAGAATCAATTTATGTTGATAACATTTATTTTTTTCAAATATATTTACCCATTTCCAGGTAGTTTAAAGAAATTTATATTTATTATTTATTCAAGATGTCTATGTATTATTATGCCAAAATAAAAACTTCAAAGCATATCTAATGAAACTTCATAGCAACCTCCGTTATAGTAGACTGTCACCAATTTTCAGCGCATGAAGACGTTTAAGAACCAACATAATAGACAATTTTTCGCCATAAAATATTACACTTCTTGTATAAGGTGCAATTTATAATCCTTTTTATTTCAAGTAAAATATATCGATCAATAAATGTCACACTGTTGGTTTGTAATTCATTTAAAGTCGAATAGTATTTAGCATTTTCTGGCCTCTTTTATCCCCTTTCATTTGCAAGGTATGCGTTAATCACTTACACGACTTTTAATGGGCTAGTAGAACAAAATTCTGATATAGAAATATATCACCGTCAACACTAACTCATAACTACAAGGAGATGAGTTTGTGGTGGGTCGAAGCAATAAGAAGAACACTATTTCAGTTCCTCTTAAGGGTTAACTACAGTATATGCTCACAGTAAAAAGCTTCACACCCTGTTTATAAACTGGCCCTTAATTTGGAATGTAATACTTTCTGAGCGCAAAGTACTGCTATTTCTGGATTCAAGGAACAACTTATGCACCATTGTTATGAACTTAATATTTGACATACGAGATTAGAGCAAAACCTCAATTGTTATTGAATTAGTTTTAATTTCAATCAATTATGTTGGAATTAATATACAGGGTTATTCAAAATGATTGGCGGGGTTAAGAAACATTACTGTGACTTACACTTTTAAGATAGAATTAATTTTTTTCTGCTTTGTCACTACACTCACCACGTTTTTTTTTTTCAGTGCGTTACAAATGTTCTGTATACTCCCCTCTTGTCACCCGGCAGATATCAATCCGATAGTCCAATTCCTGCCACGCATGCTGGAGCATGTCAGTGGTGATGGTTTGGATGGCACCAATAATACGTACCTTAAGTTCGTCGATGGTCTTGGGTAGAGGAGGGATATTAACTGAATCCTTCACAGAGCTTCAGATAAAACCAATCGCATGGTGTGAGTCAGGAGAACGAGACGGCCTGTGCAAGCGATTCTGGTCAGCTTCGTTTCCACGTACGATCCACAGCTGTGGCAGGTTATTGTTCAAGAATGAACGCAGATCCAGGTGTAAGTGGGACGGGGCCAATAATGTAAGTAGCACTGTCCTCATTTAGCTAAGGCATAAGCCATTTGGTCAAGAAATGTTAATCCAGTAACCGTTTTCTCAGCAAAGAAAAAGGGCCCATACGCTTTTCTTTCTGATAAGGCACAAAACACATTTACTTTGGGGAAGTCCCGTTCAATTTCAACACTCACACGTTGATTTTCTAATCCCCAAATACGACCATTCTGTGTGTTCACTTTACCAGAAAAGTGAAATGTAGCCTTATTGGTGAATATCACTTTACCTAAAAATCGTCTTCAAGCAACACTAGGTCCTCAATTTCAATGCAGAAAGACTGTATTTCACAACGATAGCCAGGTGTTAGGGCCTGAAGCATTTGAAGTCATTTCCCTTAATCATGCCACACTGTTGTTTCTTAAAAATCCAGTTCCCTTGAGCCTATAGAAATCGATTTGACAGGTTCCGCACGTACGCTTCCCGTACACGTTCCACAACTTCCTCTGAAACTAAGGGCCATCCACTACTCTATCCCTTACACAGATAACCTGTTTCCCGGAACTGAGCGTACCACCACCAAATATAATTATCTAAGGGTGCATGTTTAGCTTATAGCTCAAAAGAACCTTGTAGGCGGAGAGACATTAATAAGCTTTAATTGATTACAGCTAGCTAAGCTGGCACACGCTTTCCGGTTGAGTACCGTAGCAGATAGCCTGGCCCAATGTTGCCACTTTTTCATTGTATTAAAGTTTTAAAGAATGTCCACTTTCTTACTTACCAGTTGTGTTTAGTTTGTGAATAAGAAAGGTCAGTTTTCAAAAGTGTTCGTCAAATTGCATACGTATTGTGTAGTTTCTTTACAAAGTGACAGTGTAAAGAGTTAAAATAATAGTTGAGTATAACATACTCGATTTACAGAAAAAGTTTGTAAAGTTTGTTCAGACATAACTCCATCGAAATGGGAAATCTACGCCAGACACGTCGAGGATTTGGAAAATACAGTATGAAAAAAAGTGAATGTGAAATCAAAAGTAAAACAAACCAAGAATCGCCATGGCTAACACTTACAGAGCAAAAGAAAGCAATACACAGATCAACATATCCTCTCCTGGAACCTCACTGTTTGCCTTCCCAATATAAGTGGCTTTGACTGGTATAGCTTTCTATTAAGCTGGTTCCTCATTGACGAGGCGTGGCGCTTCGCGGGAGGCACGGTATTTGAACAGCCAATGATCACTGGCTAAACTATCAGGTGATCTGACGTCATAGTTTCCGTTGCTATGATTTTCAGGTCTTCAGTGTCTTTAAATGTTTGTTAACTCAAGCGGCGCGCCGCTGAACCCCTGTAACTGATTTGGTTTCGTGAAATTCAAGAATACAAAAAGCATTTTCATTGCCACTTGCCACCATATTGTGAAAACTGCCTCCTGGCAGGAGTAAACGTAAACTATAATTTGTGACGCATCACACGATAAAACTTGGATAGTTTATGAATACTTTGGAGCAAAGATGAAAATTTAGTGAATTACACACTAACCAAAATACGTTTGTCAAACCACACCAATGATTTTAAAAAGCCATGTACCTAGGTTAAGCATTTAATGCGTTTCTTTCAGATTTGTCATCGAATAATGTTGAATACTGTTTGTTACCAATAAAAAGTAAACAGAAAAGAGTATAAATGTATTTCGTAATCTAGACACGTACATGTTTTGTATTGCTGCATCGATTGACAGCGTCTCATGTGATACTCGGCTATACATTTGTTAAAAAAAATAGCCTAATCTCTTATTTAGTTGCGACTATTTAACTTCTTTACCAGATCTACAGATGACGAGATTAATATTTGTATGTTTCATGGTGGGAAATATGGGAACTAAATTGTGACTTTAATTTGGTAGCAGCAGAAACTTGTAATAAGGAAAGAGTTAAACCTGAATAAAGAACACATTCGTCAATAAATACACAAACATTATCTACTAAAAAATACTTTTCATTCTAACACTAATTTTCCCATATAATACCTGTTGCGACTGGATTCGGATCACATTAGACCGTGAAAATATGGCCCGAATGTCGAACAATAAACTTCGTCACTGTTTCATTGTTGATTAATTACTTTAATTACCATGTCCTTTAAATGTGCATAAGTAGATTTTATAATCGTCTGAATTAGTAGATGGTGCATTGCGTTGTGTTTTTACGCATGACTAGGAGGTCGCTCATTTTCGAATCCCGGTTTCCTCCCAGTGCATACGCCCGCTGAATTAAACATCTTGACAAAACTGTGAGTGTGTTGATTTGAAAATGACTGTTTGATATGTGGAAGATAATTTATATGGGTTGGCCGTCGGAAAGCTTATACCGATCACTGTTCCATTTATCTTATAAATAACAGTATCTGCAATCAGCGACCAACGGTCCACTTCCCACATTTCCCTTTGCATATCAACATAGTCTGGTAGTAATGTATGCCTTATATCTAAGATGATGATTACATTGTACTGTGAGAGTAACGTGTGTTCGAACCCGATTTGAAGTTAGGGACTGATGTCCCTTCTAAACATGGTGTAAATTAGTATCCAATATCTGTCCTTCATAGTGGATCCTTTTGAGTTTTACTCCTGCATAATAAATGTATAGTGTACGTAAATAATTATTAATATGAGGGAGAACATTTTGATTGAAAATATAAAAACTATGGTTTATATCTGAAATGTGCTTTCCGTAATTTTATTAACAAAATATTAAACAATTGGCATTGGTTACAACCATATCCATTAACATTTAATTCTCTCTCTTGTGATTGTTAAATACCAATTCTACGACCAATTTGATAATATGTATTTCTTACGTACTAAATTTCATTATCTTAAACCTTAACAAACACGCACTGATTTTGCCATCTTACCTAGATTGCAGTTTTCGAAGTTCAGCTTTATTTTCCCACACAAGGTATAGACGACCCGTCAACAGAGAGTTTCCCGTAATGTCTCATTTCTCTTCCTTTTATCTACGAGGTCAAGCCTATTTCTATTTGGAACTGTTAACGTACGTGCCTTATTTTCCCGTTTTTCTTCTGTCTTCGATCTTTCGTAAGACAACTATTTAGATACACATGTTTGCCGTAGGGAACCAATATAGCAGGTTCCCGTTACCGGTTCCGTGTCGCCTGATATTTACGAAAATAACAATTGGAAACTGTATATCCCATAGCAAATATTACACTGAAATTTCAAGTGAAAATTGATTAGACTTTGATTTAATGTAACGCAACGTTACATACCTGCCTGCCACTATATTCAAACTCTGGGGTATAAAAAACCAAGTAATACGAAAAACTCTCCTTTCACAACACATTTATTTTTGGATACTGGGAAGGACAGACTTCCTTTTGATACAGTCTCATAGGTCACAAGTTGTGCCACATTTTCTCAACTAAGTGTTACTGAAAACCCTAAATATCATATTTTTCAACATTGTTTAAGCGTTAAAGAAAAAAATGTTTTCCTTTTTAAAATCCCAGTTGAATTTCAAGAACCACATTTTGACCAATAAAAAAGTGTACTTTTGTGGATTAAAGCTTCTCAAAACCTCGTAATTCAAAATTTCATATCGGAAATTGCACCGAGAAATTTTGAGAGGTGGTCGGGAACGTCGAACTGATTCGAAAATATATAAGGAACATGGAGTCTAAACGGCACTGTTTTCGACTAAATTGCACTTAAACAATTGCACAAGTTAACCAATCAACGGCGGTTGCGGGAAACATTGAAAGCCCCCACTATGCCATGTTGCCAAGTCACCTGCCCGTTTTAGCTGGCCTGGTAGCAGCTAGCTCGGGAGTCACTGACTTTTCCCGTTTGGTTGCCTTCTTAACGCCGATTATCCGTAGCGCATGTGTTCGCGTGACAGTTTTCCATTCCAAGAAATCTGCGTTCGACCATCTGTTACGCGCTTTTTTTCTTAATCTTGTGTGTACAATTTAATCATATTTATTATTTACGCTAGTTGTCCAATGTGCTACGGAACACTTGTCACAAGATGAACACACAATGAACTGACAATAGTGAGACTTGTGTCAGTCACGTTGTAATCAATGGATTTGTGGCAAATATGATTTCTTTGAGTACGAGATATTGTTGGCCTTGAAAGGGACCGTTTTGACAGGTGTAGAACCTATTTTTGTGCGTGTTTTAAGTTTTTGTATTTGCGGCAGGCAACCTTAGCATAAGCGTTCAACAACACAAACAAACTTCCCTTTACGGCTTTCCGAAATTCCAGGAGTTTTGTCGAACGTTGCACTGGTCGCAATAAAGTGTTTATAAAACTGTAATTTTTTATTGTTTTACAATCATGAATTGAATATTTTAATTTGATAAACGCAATAATAATTAAATGCAGAAGAAAAAAAAAGTTACTGAAAGTACTATCACGCAAGATTTGAACCACTGAACACTTAAACGTAAGTTTATTGTGCTGCCCCTCTAACAGCTTCGGCTAATGTTTGATTTAAACAGTAGAATGCTCGTATCATTGACAATGTCACTTCAAAGTTTTCTATATTATTTTCTAATTCTACCACTAGAGTAGCGATGCCATCATGTGCATGCTTTGGTTCTTCCGTAGGCAGCTTTGCATGCGCGACATGCATTTTGTTTACGGGTTGGCGGATGGAAACGTAGAAAACGCACGGTANCTCTACTAACAGCGTTACCCTAACAAACAGTGTCCAATACCATCTTAATTTACAGTGATCCATTGCCGTTTGTGATAGAATGGGCCACTGTCCACGAACACAACCGATGTTGGGGCGGTTTGAAGGCGGTCGAATGCCCAGTTTCGAAGATGTGGTGCTTAACCAGTTTCAAGACCAGCCGTCGATGAGCAGCACTTAGGCTGTTGGAAGTGCAATGGGCGTAAGCAACAGTACTGTCTGTGAAGTTTTGAATGAAGAGGGACACCATCCGTTCAAACAACAAAAGGCGCATTCACTGCTAGCACAGGATTTCGCTTCTCGCGTCGAGTTCTGCCAGTGGATGCTTCAACGGTGCATCATGGAGCCCCATTTCCCTGCAGTTGTCCTGTTTACGGCCGAGTATTGCTTCACCAGCCATAAGTGGAGTGACGAAAATCCTCACGCAAGTGTGATCGGCGGTTATCAACAGTGCTTTACTGTCAACGTTTGGGTTGAAATTGTCGGAAATGAGTTGATTGGTTCCTACGTTCTGCCACCTCGTCTTAACGGTGAAACGTACATCGAGTTTTTAGAACTGACATTGCCAATTCTATTGGAAGATGTTCCCCTGAAAGCACGGTGACACATCTGGTTTCAGCACGATGAAGCGTCAGTGCACTTCAGCGTGACAGTACGCCGACAATATCGACGAGACGTACCCAGACCTTAGGCCGATCGACATCTACTTGTGGAAATACATGAGCTTCATCGTGTACAAAAACCCAGTGGAGTCGCAAGAAGAGTTAATTAAGCGGATTATGTCAGCCGATGCAACTGTTCGAGCCACTCCTGGCGTTTTTGAGCGCGTAAAGCAAAGCTTTATTTCAAGTTTCAAAGTTGTTATTTATTTACATGTACAATTGTTTATATACATTAACTATTTTTTGTTTCTTAAATCTAATTAGTACAAGTAAACAAATAAGGACTCAAATAAACTAATACGGTTAACAAAGTAGAGCCCCAACAATCAGTCATCCAATCTAAGTAACAAAGTAGGTTCAATCAGTTTAAATAAACAAATGCCAAAAGAAAAACAATAATAACAGATAGATGTACAAAAATTATATTAATGATAACAAAACATTTCATTTTTATCTTTTTCAGGAACTATTCTTTTATCCAGAAATTTAACTATTCTGAATCAATATTGTTATTTTCACCATTTTCATTTCCATTATAATGTTACAGTGCGTGTATTGAGGCTGGAGGTCGCAACTTCGAACACTTGTTGTGATGGTGCCAGCGACTGTCTAAACGGCCTTTTTCAGGGCCAACAATATCTCGTATTAAAAAAATTATATACGCCACTAATTTATTTATTACGACTCTCACGATTATCAGTTCATTATTTGTTCATCTTTAGCTCAAAGCAGTAATTCACCCACTTGAAGCTTTGACTGAATAGGTTTAGCTACGTCTTGTGATAATTTATTTTTATTGTTTTGTAATGAATGTTGCCAATTCGACAAAGTCAGACAAAGTATTTTTTTACAGGTAATGCGTTAGTTTTAAACCACGATATTGGAGAATGCTTTGCTTCTTGATAATAGAACTTCAAAATTAATCAAATACACGCACTCTTACGACGGCATTAAAATGTGACAAGTGTTCCGTAGCACATTGAACAACTAGCGTAAATAATAAATAAAATTAAATTGTACACACAAGATAAAGAAAAAAAGTGTGTAGCAGTGGCTCGAACGCAGATTTCTTGGACGAAAGACTGTCACGCTAACACATGAGCTACGTGCAATCAGCGTTAAGAAGGCAACAAAACGGGAAAAGTCAGCGATTCCCGAGCTAGCTGCTGCCAGGCCAACTAAAACGGGCAGGTGACTTGGCAACAAGGCATAGTGGGCGGCTTTCAATGTTTCCCGCAACCGCGGTTAATTGGTTAACTTGTGCAATTGTTTAAGTGCAATTTAGTCGAAAACGGTGCCGTTTAGACCAAAGACGTTTCAAATTATATCCGCTAGACTGTGCAAGACCGCTGGTGTATGGCTTTCAATTGAACAGTTGAGTGACGACCATAAGGAGGGCAAAATCAGAATACTTCAATATCTGACCACTAGTTGCGCTGTACTAGGCATGTTTTATTTCATTGAAGTACGCAGTATTTCTGGCTGTATTTTTGTTTACTTCTTCTGGTGATGTTCCATAAGTCATAACTGTCATTGTTCGAATCCATGATTATTCATTGATCACGTTTCGATCTCAATACAAATTAATAAATAGCCAATGCATAGATTTTCTGTACAACATTTTCATTCACTGTAAATTATAACGTTACAAACTCAGAAAACGATTAGTGAAGTGAACACTGACTGTCTGACTCTGAGATTTTGACTGATTCTAATATATGATTATACAGGTGATGTATCTGAACACATCTCACACAAAGAATTCCAATTACTAATCGTGTTCTTACAATTACTAATGATAGGTATAATTAATGGTATACGTATAAGCATATTAAGGAATCTGAATTTAAAGTAGTACGGTGCAAAGAGTTGAACATGCCTCGAATAAAATAAAACTGAGTGAAATATCGGTAGATTTGTCTTATTTGATACGAAAAATCGGATTTTCCAGAATGGTCCCAAAAAACCGGTATATCTACCAATTAATCGGTATACCTGGCAACGCTGTATCTTGCGCTCCTCATGGCCGTCATTCACCTGTTCAATTGGTGACGCTGCACAGTAGAAAATTATGAGTACATTTAGATATACAATCTCGACCATATTTGTAGTACCGTATTAAAATTTGTTTGCAATTGGACCATCCGTTCTCACTCTACACGGGCTTAAACTTGAGGATACCTCAGGAATGGCCTCCAAAAGTTGCATTTTTTTCCATTCCGGTCTAAATAACGTTTTAAAGAAATAACTCTAAATTATTTGGGCAATTCTAGAAACCTACCGAATCAATTAAAAGTTTTGTTTGGAAAAAAGTTAAGTTGGCCTACCCGTTCTCAATAATTTTGAATCCGATAGTAGTTTCCTTATTGAAATTTAAACTTTTAGCAATTTATCCACTCTGAATTGATTAAAATAAATAATTCATACAGACTGATCCAATTTGATTTGAAGGTCAGTGAAAA
>KZ869736.1:25696-36366 GCA_003456935.1 Machilis hrabei | reverse complement strand
CACTGTGGGACGTGTCGTTGTTGAGTGAAACGCGAGTAAAGATATGGATGTGACAGTGCCGCTGGATTACTAAACTGAAATGACATCTCTTTAGCCGTGTGTTCACAATAGCGTGATGGTAACGTGTAACCTTCTGTAAACGCAAGAATATTGGCGACTGAGGTTCGATCCCCGATCAAATCATGACGCTTTTTATTATTAAAAATGTATAGCTCTTCAAATGTTACGTCAGTAACAGATTTGATGTTGGTTGTTATTATTATTTCATTTTCAATGCTTAAATTCATCACGTTTTGAAATGATGTAAATTATTTATTTTGATTTACAATACCACCTTTATTCCTTTTTACTGTTTCTTTTCAAATACTAAGCAATTGCGTGTAATTTATTGACTTACTATCAAGTTGGCTCTCCCGCTTAACCCCCTACCCGGCTAGAAATATGAATACAATTAGTGATCCTTTTGTGCTGTTTTGTGCCAAAGTTGAGGTGTTAGTGCTGTCTTCGAACGAGATTTATTAAAGGAATTCAAACTAGCCTCACTGGTCATTGAAATATTGTGTTTTTTATACTTTTTATACAAACTGTAGTCGAAATATGTGACGTACCCAAAATCGAAATGGTCTCTAGGAGACATATTTTCGGCCCAAAGAAAATATCATAAAAAATCAAAATCGAAAAATATTGACATCGAAAATTTTTTTCCAACCCTAGTTGAACAGAACTCCAATGATGACGGCAGAAAAAAATCGAAAAAATCAAAAAAAAATCGAAAAAATAAAAAAAAATCGAAAAATTAAAAAATGTTACATGTGGCACTACTTGAGCGCGAGTGGTGCGCCAGTGGCGCGAGTCGCCCTGAACGCCTACTTTATCCCCTACTATTATATTATACACTTCTTCAGTTACCTTATTTAGCTTACCATCTAGGGTGTCAAACTTATCGCATAGTCCATTCATGACGTCTCTAAGTTCAATCATTCGTTTAGTTAATTTGGCTTTGACTTTGCTCTGGTTCTCACCTAACTTTGATATTTGCTCTCCCAAATTTTCTTTATCCCTGATTTAATCTCTGATATCTTTCCTCCCATATTTTCTTTTATTTCTTTGTTTAAGTCTTCAGTCATATTTTATATCAAAGTTACTAATTGTTCTGATTTGATTTAGTTTGGTAGTGTCTTTTCCTCTTGTGATATTTTCAGAATATTTTTAAGCTTCACATTTCTTGGTGACGTCTTTAAAGAGACTGTACATCTCCTGCTTTTCGATTCTGGTATTAGTGTCTTATACTGTTTGAATGTGGTTGTATTAAGCTGAAAGTCAACTTAGGCGCGACAAACCACGCTTCACCGAACCGGCGAGTGGAATATTCCATGCACCTTTTCTCCGGGGTTCGCCCATATAACGAGCCTCGCTGAACCGACATGTGGAATATTTCATGCGCCTTCCACCGAGGGTTTCACGTCTGCACGAAACGAAAACACCCGAGTGATGTCGGAATAAACGAGAGTACATTCTTTACACGATTCCTTCCGTCTGCCACGCACACAGAGACGCGAAACAGGGCAGCGAAAGGAAACAAACATTCTCTAGAAACCCCCAGACTTCTGGCGCTGAATTTCCACACGGTGGTTCAGCGAGACGCGGCTCTGCGAGCCTTAGTGGCCATTGCACCATTGGATTTCATAAAAAGAATACAACGGAAATTTCTTCTCAGCTGCGAGGCGTGGTTCGGCGCACCTTAGTGGGCTTTAAGCTTTTCTCTCGTTTATACTTTCCGTTTCTGACTGATAGTTGGTCCACCTCTTGTAGGTACCTGCACGAAACGAAAACACCCGAGTGATGTCGGAATAAACGAGAGTACATTCTTTACACGATTCCTTCCGTCTGCCACGCACACAGAGACGCGAAACAGGGCAGCGAAAGGAAACAAACATTCTCTAGAAACCCCCAGACTTCTGGCGCTGAATTTCCACACGGTGGTTCAGCGAGACGCGGCTCTGCGAGCCTTAGTGGCCATTGCACCATTGGATTTCATAAAAAGAATACAACGGAAATTTCTTCTCAGCTGCGAGGCGTGGTTCGGCGCACCTTAGTGGGCTTTAAGCTTTTCTCTCGTTTATACTTTCCGTTTCTGACTGATAGTTGGTCCACCTCTTGTAGGTACCTGCACGAAACGAAAACACCCGAGTGATGTCGGAATAAACGAGAGTACATTCTTTACACGATTCCTTCCGTCTGCCACGCACACAGAGACGCGAAACAGGGCAGCGAAAGGAAACAAACATTCTCTAGAAACCCCCAGACTTCTGGCGCTGAATTTCCACACGGTGGTTCAGCGAGACGCGGCTCTGCGAGCCTTAGTGGCCATTGCACCATTGGATTTCATAAAAAGAATACAACGGAAATTTCTTCTCAGCTGCGAGGCGTGGTTCGGCGCACCTTAGTGGGCTTTAAGCTTTTCTCTCGTTTATACTTTCCGTTTCTGACTGATAGTTGGTCCACCTCTTGTAGGTACGTTCTCATCTCCTTCTCCCGCTACCGTTTGTAATTTTCCTTCATCCGTTTTTTTCTCTACTTGATTGTACTTTGCTCCATTTGCTAAAAGTAGACCGAGTTTTTCCGTAAGTTTTATCTCGAGTTTCCTATTTTCATGCTACTTGCAACGTTGCTTTACAACAATTAATCGAATCCGAATGTTACTTTACATCAAAACGTCCTGTCTTTAAGGCTATCCACTGGTACTTCTGCACAGTGTGCCGTACTCTGTAATGTTCCGGCCGTTCTATTTCGGTCCCGGAATCCCACTTTGACTATACTTGTCCTCTTTACGCTATCCACAGCGTTTTATCCTCTTAGCCTTGAGGTGTGCTTGTAGTTTAATCTTTTTAGCCTAATGGTGAAACACTTTCTGTCCCCTTTACTTTTCCATTCTTGAAGCTTGATATTGGTGTTTAAGTCCGAATGTTGAATGTTGCTACAGGTTTACATTTATCGAAATTATAGTGATATTTATTTATAGGTATTACAAGTCAATAATCAAAGGGAATTCACGTTTTGTCGAGCTCTTTTCATTGTAAACAGTCATTTTGTGAGTGTAACCTCTCTTCAGCATATACTACATCGGACTTGTCACAACACTGTCACAGCATGGATCGTGAGTGAATTGGAAATACAACAAACTGTTCGCTCGTGCTTTTTCGGTGTAAACAGACCATATTCCCGAGCATATGCGATCGTCGTGTGCGGAAGAAATCTCAACGGAATAAATGTCAATGGAAAAATGTCAACTTGAAAAAATGTGAACGGAAAAATTATCAACGGAAAAAATGTCAACTGGAAAAATGTGAACGGAAAATTGTCAACGGAAAAAATGTAAACCGAAAAAATGTCAAACTGGATTAATTTATTTTTAATTAATTAATTTAAAAGCATCGGTAAGCTATAGTTTGAAATAGCTATACATACTACATAATATCGAAAATAGCTAAACATGTTAAAATTAGGTCAGAGTAAAAACACTTGCACCTGGGTAAACAATTCAACAATTTCTTCACAGATCACTTAGAAAGTTTACCCAGATGTGACCTCACACTAATTTTAGTTATCAGTTTGACCTGCTTTTTGAATTCCGGTGGCTGGGCGTAGGTATATATAGAGCTTGTAAAAATGTTTTATGCATCATATGTGCTCATTCTTTTCCGTTTGTAAGTTGTGTTGTGTTGATCTCCGCTTACTGCAAAATGGAAGTTATTAAGAGTAAGTTGAGTAACAAAGGAGTAAATATATTTTACGAGGGCTATATGTATACAAAACATTCGGCGAAAACGAACAGCATCCGTTGTCAATGTGTTAATAGAACCCAGCGTTGTCAAAGTGCACTTGTTACCGACATCGACCGTGCAAATCCAAGAGATACTGGAACACACAATCACCGGTCAGACAACACTGCTTTAAAACTAGCCAAGGCACAGCAAACCATGAAGAGACGTGCGTTCCAAACTAAGGACAAAACCAGCCTAATTTATGCACAAGGCGTTCAACATATGGATGACGACACCAAAGTTTTGTTGCCAGCACAGAATATGTAAAATGTACTCTTCGCAATCAACGAGCATCTCAGTATCCACTTGAACCGGCTTCTCAGAACGACCTTGATATTTAAGGTTCATGGGCTACTGCTGGTGCAGAATCTGAACAGCCATTTCTGTTTCAGGACAACAATAACCGTACAGGTTCACGTGTAATTGCATTTGCATCAGACGAAGGTTTACGTGTTTTAGCATCTATTGAACAGTGGCTGATGGATGGCAATTTTAATATGGCTCGAAACAATTCAAGCAGATTTATGTGATACGTGTACCTCTTGCTAACTCAGCCGTAACAATTGTGTACGCTTTATTGGAAAGGAAGACAAAGGATATTTGCATTGAGTTATTTCAAGCGATTGTGGATCGTTGTGGCAAGTTGGGATTATATCCTGATCCTTTGTCGGTTACAACAGACTTTGAGCAAGGTGCTATGGAAGCAANTAAAGATGTACTTGGAGAACATTTGCTTACACACGGATGCTTTTACCACTTGTCACAAAGTACTTGGAGGAAGGTATAAGAGTTAGGACTCACTGTGTTATACAAAAGTGACGAAGATATCAGGCATTTTGTTGGAATGCTAGAAGGACTCTCATTTCTTCCTGTTGACGATGTGCAGACTGGAATGCAGTACCTCAAAGATGAAGTTCGCCCAGAAATTGAACCACTAGTTAGTTATTTTGATGAAACATATGTTACCGGCTCTTTTCGTCGGGTACAATGTCAGAATGAAAACGTAAAACTGAGAAGAATCGCTCCAAAGTTTCCTCCACGTATATGGAATGTATTTCAAATTACTATTAATGATGGTAATCGGACGAACAACTTTTGCGAAGGTTGAAATCAACGGTTTCTACAGCTAATCAGACACAAACACCCAAGTGTATGGACAGTCATTGAAATGTTTCAAGCAGATTGGGCAGAGCAATCAGCTGAGATTTTGAAACATGCAGTTGGAACAGACCAGGTTCAAAGAAAACTTTCTTCGAGCCATTGGTCACAACATAAGATTGTGGTGAACTGAAACTGACGACAAAGTCAAGCGACTGCTAAGATAACTTTAAGGACAAAGCCAGATGGCATAATATTGGAAGACAACATCTATCGATTGCTGAATGAAGACAAAGTCAAACGACTGCAGGATGAAATAATGGGAGCACATGCAGAGCGAAGACAAAGGCTCTTTTCAGAGCCGCAAGTGAGGCTTTGAAAAACGTAGTTGTTTGAATTATATCAACATGTTTTTCAGTCTCTGTTGCCTTTTTGTACTACAGGTGGTTAATCTACTGAAAATTAAATTAATTCCGGTTTACATTTTTTCCAGTTGACATTTTCTCCGTTGACAATGTTTCCGTTCACATTTTTTCCAGTTGACATTTTTTCCGTTGAAATTTTTTCCATGCACATTTCTTCCTACACTCGCGATCGTGTGTGACCATGTGCGAATGTGTTCTGTCGGGTTCGTGCTATTTTTTTCCATCCTAATAGTTTCAATGTAAACCTAATTGAAGTGTGGGTATACAATACTTTCAATTCCTTCATTTGGCTGAATGACCGCAAAAAAAGAACGAGTTCATAGAGAACACACCACAAATGTATATTATAATATTCAGTGACAGATGCACGACTACGTAATTTTTGTTCAACTCTTTGAACGTACGCGTGGTTGCTATATATCGAGTGAGTGAAAATTCAATTTTCTAGAAGTATCGTTACGGATGAGATGGAGTTTTTGACGTACGCTGGCAGAAGCCTGGGACTATATACACATAGCAATGATTTTATGACTAACTGTTCATGGATTTGTTTCTTTTGAATTTCAACAGAAGCTATTCCACACTCACAAAAATGGACTACGTGTATGGGTCATTTAAAAAATAGCGTACCTAAACGACTAGAGGTTAATTCAAAAAGTAAAAGTCATCCAAACATTATAAAAAAAAATCTGAATGTTTGCCTTTAAGTATTTATTTCAACTATTCTACTATTTGTCAAGATCGTTAATTTTTTTCTTATGTTAGTTTAATATATATTTCCTATGTTATTCCAAGAAGACTTACAGCACTTACTTGACAATTTAATTAACATTTTGATGAAATAAAAAATGCAGTAAGAGTAAGTTAAAGAAATAAGTTATCCTTACACCAGCATTTCTATTCTAGGCAACTCTTGTTTTTCCCATATTGATTGAAATTTACTCAAAATAAATGCATTGTCCACTACGTGGACAGTCGAGTCCCCTACGTGGAATCTCACAGTTCACATAGGGGATGTCCACGGAGGTGACAGAATGTATGGTTTTGCAACTTTGTGGACTTCACACTGAANTTATTAAATCACTGATCCACAGGTGGTTACTTACTCCTAAGAATGTTCATGTACTAAATATTTAATAATATCAGACAATTTCTTACCATATAAAGATTGTCCACAGATAAGACTATGAGATCTTGACTATCACACTGTATCAAAACTTTGAACTTTAAAAGGTACTTCAATGCACATGACATTGATTTCTAGCATACAATTCAAACAAATTGGCTTCCTGTTCTTTCTCCGTCCAGAGCTCAGTGACCACCAGTACACTTTGGTGGCTTTTATTGAAAGTTTTACTTCTGTCCACGTAGGGGACCTATTTCCTTGGGGACATTAATTTTGATTATTTTCCAGTTTTATTCCTGTCTCTNTTTTGAATGTATATTTGTGTTTGGGTTTATTATTAAATAGACATTTCAACGAAATGAATAAATTAATGAAAAAAAAAAATCATATATATTAACATGGGATTGAAAGTTTCAGGCCAGTCCACGTAGGACACAATTTACATATTGTGCTGTAACTCTTGCACAATTTAAAATAAATTTGTTTAGTTTTTAGTTAAAGATGGATTCCTTTTATAAAAAAGGTGTATATTATTATACAGAATACTATGCTAGTTGTTATTTTCTATTTTTTTAGGCCTAGGGACATGGATTAGGTACACTAGTTTGGCAATGACCCGTAAAAATAATTCACTTTAAGAAATTTATCGTGTCAAACGCAATGACGAATTTGTTTTTATTAGTATAATAAAACCAAATGTGACCTTAATATCAACCCCAATAAATTATAGGTTTAAAAGCATTTCAAAATATTAAAACATTATTCAGCAAATGCCTTATAATTAGAAACTTTGTCATCTTGTAATAGTACGTTATAGTGTAATTAAACGCATATTAATGAGCGTCGTACGATATATAATTCTGTTCTTTATAACGAGAAACTAATTACGGCTTTGCCACACGCTTATTTGTTTCTTGCCCCTTTGAATATGCTCAGTATTAATGGACAGGCAACCATTAAAATGTTCGGGTTCTGTTGCGATAAATTGTGAAGGAGGAAATATCGTACTATTCGCCTGGATATAAAGATGTATGGCTGCAAATACTAGAAAGAACCATTACTGAGTGTAGGCCTAAATCGTGCTATTTTAGGGTATTTTCCTATATTCTTACATTAATATTTCAGGACACCTCACAAAATTAAATAAAAATATTATTGTTTTATGTGAGCTCATGTACGTATGTGGACCTTTTGTTAAATTTTTGGTCAAAATATGTAGATACTTTGANCAAAAATCAACGTTTGAAGATACCTTTATCTTCACAAAAGTCACGGATTGGACTCATCGAAAAATCACCCATTAGATTTGTTTACACCTAAAAAAATGTTGGATATTCTATTGGACATTGTTTGCAGTGTGGATCCTTCATTGGCTTTCCAGCAGTCTTTAAGGTACTGCCAGAGACCAGGGATATTGCTTGGCATAACTATCCTAACTCTTCTGTTGNGCTCCTACAAGATTGTACGTGCATTTAGATCATTTATTTGCCTTGGAGAAAGCTTTTCTATCACAGAGGAGGCAGCATGTAGGTGCCATGCATGATTTGTACCGTTTTATGGCAGCCATTTGTTGATTTTAGGGGTTTGGGTGAAACTTTTTGGACGGTACTGTACATTTAATAAAATTGTTTTAGTTTTAATGATTTTAAAAATATAAAACAATGTTATATTATTTGAATTCTAAACTCGTATCCATATTAAATATATTTTTCATTGATAAATTACCTACTCAGTTGATCCCCTATTGTAATACTTGGATTTTTGTATGGCATTAATATGGGTCTGGTGTTACTAATTTCAGTGTCTGAGGGTTCTAAAAGAGCACACTAATCATTAAGTCAGTGTGTCAGCTAACTATTAATGGAAGCACAAAAGAAAATTGAGTCCGTATTTAATGCGAACGTTTTGTAATAACATGGTTTTCCTATTCTGTATATAATAATTATTGTTATAAACACATCGGAAAATCCATGGTGTTAGCTCACTTAATAATCAACTNGTCGATTTTCTAGAACTAACAACGTTTCACTAACTTCATTTCTATTTTAACGATTGTCATTACTCGTAAACGTGAGACATTTTTATTCACAGTTTCAACAAGAACTCCGAAATTTGTACATCAGTGGATCTTCATTTGTAAAATCTGTTCCATTTTTAAAAATCCAAATTCCTAAAAAAAACGAAGTGTCCAAATTATCGTCCTTTTTGTCTTATTCGTTAAAAAATGAATGACTTTTGTGATTTTTAAATATTTGTTAACGAGATGATTAAAACTTCGGATTAGTCATGCAGTAAGAGGTAAATGTTTCAGTGGCTAATACAATTTTTTGGAAATTTCATGCATTATAAAAAAAACTCAGAACAAGCTGCTGACATGTTCGGAGTCTGCAGTTCTGCAACATCTGAAAGTAAGGATATTGCACACGAAGTTTTAATGAAAAAAACTCTGATAGTTTAGGTTTTGATATATCGTTACATATTTTAACTGTTTTTGTAAAAAACAATCCCAAAACTGATAATACTCAATAAGGCATATTCATTCTTTGAAAAAATGAAGTCCCCGAGGTTGGTGATTACTTAAGAAGATTAAGGTGTTAGTTAGGCCCCTTTTGCCCTATCCAACTGCAAGTCAGAAATGGTTTCAACAGCCCGTTAAAGCGAACATATTAGCAATCCTTGGCCCGTAAAATCAAGAGTCTGACGACGAACTCAGGAGGTGCGTCTACTGAATTCACCCGTCAACGATTCACGCAATTAACGGTCCGATGGCAGATGCAGGACGGTATATCCACCGAATTCATCCTTCAACGATTCATGCAATTAATGGCCTGGCGATGGATGCAGGATAGTGCGTCCCCTGCACTCACCCGTCAACGATTCACGCAATTGCCGGCCCGACGACGAATGCAGGACGGTATGTCCACTGAATTCAATCGTCAGCGATTCATGCAATGAACGGCCTGACGACGTAGGCATGATAGTGCGTTCCCTGCATTCACCCGTCAAAGATCCATGCAGTCAACGGCCAGGTGACGGATGCAGTACGGTATGTCCACTGCATTCACCCGTCAACGATCCATGCAATTAACGGACCGTATGCGCAGGTGTATGGTGAGAACAATTTATATTTTCACAGCCCGTTATATTTGCCGGCCTTCTAAAATATGGCTCATGTAAGACGACCTTATTCTACAAATGGCTGCGAAAACTCAAATGAGTTGATCATCTCATATTAAGCTTCAACATTCGCTTATATAATTTTACACATCCCATCCTGCGATTTCATTGTGTAAAAGAGTGAAAAANGTATACAAATTAAGAAATTCCCAAACAGTATGAAATAGGAAAATATATGCTGTATAACTTAGTAATTTAAAAGCCATTATGGGAAATTTATATTTATTTTTACCGCACCACCGAATTAAAATGGAAATAAAAATCAGATTTTTAAATTTTGACGTACACTCGAACCTATTGTTTATGTTCAGTTGCACGTACAGTAAATACATGTTTTTACGTAAAACACTGTGTATTAGAATAGAAGAAAAAGTAATGTCTGTTACAACCATTTACTGAAAGATCACTGTTATCTAATAGACTAAATTTAGTACTCGAATTGACTGTACTTGTATTCAACATCAGGCAATTTTTAAATAAAGTCTAGAGTTGGTGAACGGTGAATTTACACTTCGAGGGAGCAAACTTTCACTAGAATAGGTAGGAATACTCTTGCTTGAGCGCTTCAAGCCTTATCGACATTGTCACATTCAATTCACAGAATCTCAAAGCTTTTGATTTCACGATCTGAAATTAAATGAGATATTATGAAACCATTTGATAGAGACACACTGTTTTGTCTAAGTTTGTGTCTTTGTATTAAACTCAGTGAAAAGGAAATATCAAAATATGTAGAACCTTTATGCTGACGCACAAAGTGCAAGATTTCTAAGCATAGGTTGGTATGTTTTTTGTAAGGCTGTTGACCATTCGTTTTCATTTAAGGACAAGAGAAAATAAATAATATACGCCCTTAATGGCTACCATTAACAAAACAGTTGTATAATACATTTTAGTGTATGTAAATTACACTAAAATATTCCGAGCTTTGACTTGTATGTATGTAAACTACATACAAGTCAAATCTCAGAATATTCTCAGTACAGTACCAGCATCGATTCTGTCATATCCAAACGAAGC
>KZ869735.1:51137-62007 GCA_003456935.1 Machilis hrabei | reverse complement strand
TTTTTAGTATAATTATTATATAATAAACTTTAGTTTTGACTGAAACGTTTAGGCAAGCAGTAATGGTCTTGATTCCCCTCACCGCACATCACTGCGTTTAAGGACGCAGTTTATTAAAACCTTGTCAAACAAAATACCAAGGAAATACAGAATATGCAAAGGAATAAGAGAGGAGCAGAAAATAAAGTTATAATTAAAATTACTGGATACGTAAATACAAAGTATTTTCACTTGATTTCATTTTCATTTTAATGTTTTGCTGAGCAGAAAGGCTGGTATAAAAAGAGGAATCTAAAACCACTGCAGAAAATGTCCCTTTAAAAATTCAATTATGCATGGAGAAAAACGGCTAGTTGCAGTGACCACTCAATTTGGTAGTTGACTATAAACTGTTTGCAACAACCACGCGATTGGACAGTGTGACCATTTGGTACGTTACTGGAACTGACTGCACATTTGACTACCCCACTGAGATGGTTGTCTCAACCAGCTACTGGGTAAAACCAAAATCAACCGTGCAAGCTGGTTGGTGCAACTAGCTATTTTTTTCCGTGTGTTACTGAGTATTTCCAGTTTTTTTTTTTTTTTTACATCATAAATTGAACAAAGTTCTAAAGCAAAAGACGGTAAACATTAACACCTGCCAGCCAAAAAGTGTCCTGGCAAAGAACAACCAATAAATGACTAATTCTTCTAGGGACAAAAAACACAGAAGGGGTTGTTGTTCATTCACTTCAAATTTCAATCACATAATTAGCTAAGGCAGATCATTTCCATTTAAACAGTTTATCTAACTTCACACAATGAAACCTAATAATACTTTCACAACTGTATTGGACCCTTTTATCATAAGAAAGTCTGGTTGACTCTATGTGGAAATTCATCATTAATACCTGATTATGCTTCTATGAAACAGCTTGAGAAATTATTCCAAATGCTATTATTAAATGTTGAACTGTGTGGATCTCAACTGATGGAATCCAACTCTATGGTTATGTTTGTAATCATATTAGTAATTTGTGTAGGCACACATATTCTAATACTCACAAGGGTAGGTCACGGTTACATTATCGGGGATTTGGCTAATTTTTTTTAGGTACTCTCTGATGGAAATAAACAGATGTGTTCAAGCTTTACATTGAATGGGCATTGGTTATTCCAAAATTAATTATCGAAAATTNCNCCCGAATGGTTCCGACNNNCNGCGGCGTGCCAGACTGAATATCAACCATACGTGTAGAATGAAGAAATATGAGAAGTGGTGGCCCATTGGTAAGGCAGCGGATTTCTATGCCGACAATCAGGGTTCAATGCTCTGTCAATGCACTTTTGTTAATTATGTTTTTTTTCCCCAAAGTTATAATTAATGTTCAACAGTTATAACTAATAAGGAAGCAATAAGGTACCATAAAGAATAAACATGTTTTTTTAATTTGCCAACTGTTTTTGTTTAAAAATCTTTTAAAACATACTTCGGTGAAAAATATAGTTAACAAAAGTACATTGAACCCCGATTGTCAGTGTACGAAACAGCCGTCTTACCAATGGGTCACCAATTCTTATTTTCCTTCGTTCTAAACGCATGGTTCATATAGCGTCTGGTGCATCGGAGCCATTCGGGTTAAATTTTTGATAATTAATTTTGGAATAACCAAGGCCCATTCAATGTAATGCTTGAACATGTGTCTTTTTAATATCTTCAGTGTGTCCCTAAAAAAAATTAATCAATTCCCCGATGACATCACCGTGACCTCCCTTTGTCAGTCATTTCAAACAAAATGTATGTTTTATGTGTGGCTAAAAACTTAATGCTAAATTGGGGTGGAACACTTTCCGTAATTATTTAGTTTGTATAATGCTTTATATCAACTCACAACTAGTGATTTTTGAACCAAGTCTAAAGTTAAATTGTTAGCAGACATAAAAAGCAACCTTCCTACAACAATGAGAACACCAGTGTACTAGAATTAAAAAGAATAATTGCAAACAATCAGAGTTGACTCACCACTTTTGCTTTCTACACATACCTCTAAAAATACGGAAACCCTCTTCCGTCTAGGCGAAGCAGCATTATTATTAGTCAGTGAATTCAAATATAATACTCTACTAAAGTAAACTTTCTATTCTATGGCAATTATTGAAATGACTGGGTTCTAAAGGTCCTGAATGTAACCCATGCCAAGAGTGATATACTTCTCAGTAAAAATATATCAGTCAATTAATATTTGTCTGAGAATGAAAATGTCAATACAATAAATGCCCACTAGGTTAAATAACGTTTAATACATATTTCCTGAGGATTGTGTACAAAAGGAGATAGAATAACACCGTATCTAAACAAACTTGGCTGGTTAAATATGNATCGACGAAGAATTCTGCATTATACGACACTAATCAAAAAAACCTTGGCCATGCAAAGTCCGGTATATCTAAGCGAATCTCTGGTNTCNATAAATTCTTACCACTCATATCATACAAGAAATGATAAGCNAATGTGCATCCCAGTACATAGGTCTAAATTAGGTAGTAAATCGTTTTCNATAGAGNGTCCAAAACTTTGGAACAGCCTTNCCAAGGAATTAAAATAAATCAACAGTCTAAAAACGTTTAAACGAAAGTTAAAGGAATTCCTGTTAAAACAACAAAACTTATCTTTAGGCCACTTGTAACCTACATCCATTTTAGATGGTAGATTAAATAAAATAAAAGTATTTTATCTTTCTCTCTCTTTCTCATTGTATTTTGCATTATGTATTATATAACTATGTATTATATAACTCTGTAACCCTGGTTAGGTATTGAGCGGTCACATGTGACTGGACCTTGCCAGGTTAAATAAAACGCATTATTATTATTATTATAAGCTAAGATGACCCGTCTCTTACTCCAGTTTTCGGCAGAATTTATATAAAAAAACTTTCATTACTTTAAATGTAATAAAAACCTTTGTACTTGAATACATACATACGAAGTCTCAGAGATCAAGTTTGTGTTGACAGTTCCTTCGATGCCACCAGAATACTGACTATCTGAATGGTCTCTAGCGTAGGCAATGGTAACTGAGGGCTATAAAATGGCTTGCATGTTAAAGGGATCATGTACAACACACGAGTAGTTCTGGTTATAAAATATTTCTGCACTCTTTCAAAGCATGTCATGTACATTCATCTTGACTTGTGTAAACATCACAATGTACAACAGCTAGTTGTTTCACGGTATTATGACAGAATGTATTGTGTGTACCAGATGTTTAAGGTGTGGGCTGGAAACCGCTAAAAGAGAAGGGTCAGGAATATGACATAGAAAGAATAAAAAAATATATTTTCAGTGAACAACAGCAAAATGTAGGAAACTTATAAAGGTATAACAATGTGTAATAATCGTGCCTGGAGAGTTTGGGAATGTATGACATAAATGTACAGCACCGCTCATAAATATTTGAATGTGAAGAATTTGTGTTTGCAATATAGCTTTTCCGAAAACGATCTGCACTTTTTGAATAGGACATAAATCAAAATATTAAGTTACCTCCGCACAGCCCTAATCAAACGTCTTCATATTGGCTATGAAAAATAAACTTTGCAGTTGTAAAGACGACGCCTCATCGATTAAATTCTTTAACTGTGGTACTGTGAGGGGTTTTCTGGAAAAAAACCTTATCTTTCACTACTCCCCAGAAGAAGAAATCCATTGGAGTCAAGTCCGGGGAACGTGGTGGCCACTCAATGCTCCCCCGTCGCCCAATCCAATGCTGCGGGAATGCCTCGTCCAGGTATCCACGGAGCACCAAAGAAAAATGTGGTGGGGCCCCGTCCTGTTGAAAGAACAATTCCGCGAAGTCGGGCCGTGCTTGCAGTTGTGGCACCACAACGTTGGTCAACATGTCCAGATACTTGGGGCCATCAACGGTTCCATCGAAAAAGACAGGACCCACGACACCATCGCAGGATATGCCACCCCACACTGTGGCGCCTGGCTGATCCAATTGAGTAGTCATAATGACATGTGGGTTGTCATTGGCCCAGTACACACAGTTATGTCTGTTGACGTGACCAGACAATTTGAAACAGGCTTCATCTGTCCACACGATGTTCGAAAGCAGGTCTGGTTGTTCAGTCAGTTGACTGCGCATTATCTTACAGAACTGCAGTCTGCGGCCACGCAACAGTCGGGGGCGGTACGTACCGCTTAAGGTTCATCTGGTGCATCAGACGTTGTAATGATGTCCTCGGGATACCCAGCTCCACAGACGCACGTCGCGTGGACTTCTTTGGACGGTTTACGAATGTGAGGGCTACCTTCATCTGATTTTCCTGGGTTGACGTCGTACGCGGTCGTCCTGACTTCGGTGCATTGGCGACGGAACTCGTGGCCTCAAACTTGTCTCTGATGCGGTAAATCGTAAGACGTGACGGTGCGGGCAAATGAAATTCCTCTTCCCACATCCTACGCANGGTCTCAGCATTTTCATACTTCCAGTAGGTCTTCAGGATCCACCGTCGTTGCTCCTCGCTCAGATTTCCAGCCATCATTTACTCAAAGTCCTATTAGAAACACAAGAAAGGGCACAATCAATTTCAGATAAAACTTATTAATAGAATTTGAAATTGGACATTAATGAAATGAACCGGGACTGGTGTCGCACTGTGTTTGGAAGTGTCGGGGACAGGTTGCAGGAATGCATCAATGCCGAAGGTGGACATTTTGAGCACCTACGGGATTAAATACAGCTGTATAAGTAACTGTATACCTACTTTTGGGCCACTCTGTATGTTGCGGTGAGCCCAACAACATGGGAATGGGACAGATCAAGAATGGAAAAATGATGATGATGATGAAGTTGGCTTTACGGCGTGTCAACATATGAAGGTTGTTTGCGCCGATAAATAGTATTTGTGTGTGAGGGAGTGTAAATAACTATTTCTTTGCAAGATGATTTGAAAAAAACAAAGGCCTTCAGAGCAACAAGTGTAATTATAATAGTTAAAATTGACCTAAAAGTAAACACGGTAAAATAATGTAAAGTTTTAAATTTGTATAAAACCTCTAAAAGAATAAATAAATTAATGAATGCCAATGAAATGAAATGGTAAAGATGATGGCGATGAGAATAAAAGCGATATAAAAATATAAACTATATGTGGGGTAGTAGCCCAGTTTGCCTCAGAAAGTTGAGGGCAAGTGCAACTTCTTCCTCCTTATCTGCCAATATGTTACTCAACCCATTTGGAAGATCAATATTTCTCCGTATAGCGCGATATTGCACGCAATCGCAGAGAATGTGGTTTATAGTTAGGGGTATATCACGTTTACAAAAGGGCTGAGAGGAGTTTCTCAGAATGTAGCTGTGAGTGAGAGCAGTATGCCCGATGCGGATTCGGGCTAATACGACTTCTTCTCTACGGTTTTTCCGAAGAGCTGTACGCCAGGTGTTGATAGTAGCCTTGACTGATCTGAGTTTGTTGGTTCCTGTATTGTGCCATTCTTCTTGCCAAGTGGAGAGTAGTAACCTGTGGAAGTGTGTTTAATATCTGACACGGTCAAGCATGGCATGTAGATTCTGCAAAGATCATAGACAGGCCTAGATCCTTTATCTACTAGTTCATTAGCAGATATGCCCACAGAAAGTTACTTCACAGTTCTGTCTGGACAGTTCGTAGAGTACAGAAAAAATGCGAATAATAAGTGGGTGTGCAGAGAATAAGTCATTGATGGCATGTATGGTACTCAGAGAATCTGTGCAAACAAGGGTTTTTGGAAGTCTTCGTTTCAAGATGAACTGTAAGGCAAATAGGACTGCTAGCACCTCAGAGGTGTAGATGCTTGAAATTGGATTAAGGCCAAAGGCGTGTGTGTGATCATTTTCTACAAATGCGCACCCAACCGCATTGTCAGTTTTAGACCCGTCAGTGTAAATCAAAGTGTGTTCGGGGTAAGATGATATGATCTGTAAGAAGCACTGCTGGAAGATTACAGGTGGAGTGTTCGTTTTCCCCAAACTTGTAAGTTCTAAGATACACTTTGGTCGGTTTATCATTCATGGTGGAATTGGGGAAACTGACAAAGGAATGGGTTTGGGAAGAACATCTCCAAGAGTGGCAAGAATAGCAATGAGACTGGTCGGGTGGTTTATGGTTGGATGTTGTAGTGAGGTTCAAATCTCGACTGAAATACAACACTATGCAAAGGATGGCTAGGTAGAGCGTGGAGTTTGGTGGTGTAGTCCTTCGAAGGGTAAAAGGTGGTTCACCAGATTCGGCGTAGAGACTGGTGACAAGGCTAGTGCGGAATACACCAATGGTGATTCTAATACCCGAGTGTCCAACGTTTTTAGATAGGACTCCTTTGCTGAACTGTAAACAATGCTGCCATAGTCGAGTTTGGAGCGGATTAGAGAGCGGTAGAATTGAAGCATACACAGTCGGTCCGCACCCCCAGTAGTACCACTCAGGTCTTTCAAGATGTTCATAATCTTCAAACATGAAGTTTTGAGTTGCTGTAAGTGTGGCCTCCAGGTAAGCTTCTTATCAAACACAAGACCAAGAAAGGATCGGGTGCAAGGTGCAGGCCACGAAGTCGGGTAAAATGCATGCATGTGGTTTTGTTTATGGAGAACTTGAAGCCATTTAGTAGGCACCACTAGTATGCCCTGTTGATAGTAAGCTGCAATTGTCAAGCACAGGTTCTAAGGCTGTAAGAACTGATGTAGATGGCAAAGTCGTCAACGTATAATGATGAGCAACAGGATATGAATCAGTGGAGGCGAGCCCATTGATAGCAATAGCGAACAGAGTTACGCTAAGTATTGACCCTTGGGGCACACCATTTTCTTGATCGAAAGAGGAGGAAAGCACCGAACCAACCCGGACTTGGAAGTTTCTTGAGGCCATGAAGTTAGATAGAAATATCGGAAGATGCCTACGAAGGCCACATTGGTACAGAGTTCGAAGAATTCCATAGTGCCACGTTGTCTCGTACGCCTTCTCTAAATCAAAGAACACAGCAAGATGATGTTGGAGCCGCAAAAAGGAATCCTGGATGGCTGCCTCGAGGTTCATTAGATGAGCAATATTGTCTGAAGCCGCGCTCGATGGTACTGAGCAGGTTTTTGGACTCCAGTAGCCAAACAAGTCTTTGGTTCGCCATGCGCTCCATGGTTTTGGAGACGCAACTTGTCAAAGCTATGGGGTGGTAACTGGATGGTGAGTGATTGGGTTTACCAGGTTTTAGGATAGGGACCACTATACTTCTGCACCAGGATCTGGGATATGTGAGGGAGTTCCAGATACGATTGAACATTGAAAGAAGTTGGAGCTGGTCGTCAGATGACAGATGTGTTAGAAAGGCGTACGGAATGTTGTCTGGACCTGGAGAAGTGGGTCGACTGGTTGAGAGGGCATGCTGTAGTTCCCATATGGTGAAAGGTGCATTGTAGGCCTCGAGGCAGCGTGCTTCAAATCGGATTAGATGGTTCTCTAGGCGGATCTTTTGACTCAGGAATGCGGGATCATAATGTTGGGAGCTAGAAATCTCAGCAAATGCTCTTCCTAAAGTTTCAGCAACGTCCCGTGGGGTTGTTATGGGAACGTTGTTGATGAGAAGGGTGGGGTTGGTGGCAGAGACATCTGCCGGAAATTCTTCGTAACCGCTCCCAACATTTTGCAGATCGTGTATGATTATTGATAGACGTTACATAAGTCTTCCAAGACTCCCTTTTGCTGGTCCGGATTACTTGCCTAGCCTTAGCTCGGAGAAGCCTAAAGTGACGGAGATTCGCATCAGTAGGAGAATGGTTGAAGTGGCATAAGGCTCGGCGTCGGGCTCTGATGGCGTTACAGCATTCCACACTCCACCAGGGGACAGGCACTCTATGGGGTGAGGTAGAAGATTGCGGGATACTGAGCATAGCAGCGGATGTGATGGCTTGTGTTACATTTGATAGTGTCATCTATGTCAAGAAGTGGATTTATTTTCAGTGAAACCAGGTGTTGAAATAGTGGCCAGTCAGCTTTTTTAAGTACCCATTTGGGGGCGAGTGATTCTGTAGAGACGTGGTTTAGGAACTTAATGAGTATTGGGTAGTGGTCACTACCACAAAGGTCTGGATGAGTTTCCCACTGAAGATGGGGTGCAAGGCCGGGTGAACTGAAGGAGGTGTGTATGGTTGTTTGAGTACCTGTGGCTGTGCTTAAGTGAGTATAGTCGCCAGTGTTGAGTGTGATAAGATCATGTCTGGAGATGCAGTCATATATTATTTGGCCTCATGGCATGTTGGTGATCGAGCCCCAAAGGCGATGGTGAGCATTAAAGTCACCTAGCAGTATAAACGGAAGGGGAAGTTGCTCAATAAGGTGTGATAANTGNCGTTGGTTTACAGAGTCTTGTGGTGGTTGCACACAGTGAGCAGGATAGGCAAAACAACACGGACAGCCACTGCCTGTAGTTCTGTTTGCAAAGGACCACGAGAGGAGTAGAGGCAATCTTTAATCCCGATGCAGAAGCCTCCTCGAGCTCTTCCGTCAGTTTGGAAGTCGGTACGGTATAGAGGGAAATTTCGGAAAACTGGTGAGTCTGTAGGTTTGAAGTGCGTTTCCTGGAGACAGAAGAGGACTGTTTGGATATTCCATACTAATGATTGAAGTTCTTCTCTATGGGGAAAGTAGCCATTCATGTTCCATTGTATAAGTGCCATTTTGGTTATAGTTTGTCTGATACCTGTGCTAGAGCCCTATCAAGTTTTTTCCTTGGCTTGGTACCCCTAGCACTAATACGTACATCGGGGTCTGAGTCTATTAAGATATTGGTGTCATCATCATCTCTCGATCCTTCTGACAGGGAGGAACGAGAGCGAGCGCACGAATCACCTCGTGGATCAAATTTTTCTTTTCTGGACTTTGCCATAGGACGGTTAACAGGGGTGTGTTGTGGTTTTGGAGATGTGACAATTTTTGGTGTTTTGATTCCGGGCTAGAACATTCACGGCGTTTGTTACAAGTCGCCATTGGGGTAGGTGCATTTGATGGCGTAAAACTGTCAGTGTCTATGGATGTAGCAGATGATGGCGACATATAATGTGTTGCTGCCTGAACCTGTCTTGGTGCTATGGGTGGTGTCTGTGTGCTGGCGTTGCTGGTCTGTGTGGAAGCATCACAGACCGAACGTTGCTCTGTGGAAACCACAGAGGCAAAGGAGGAAGCAAAAACCCCAGTTGTTGAGGGCTGGATACGCTTATGGACCTCTGAAAAGGAGATGCGTTCCAATGTCATAACTTATTTTATACGTCGTTCCATCTTATATTTTGGACAGTCACGAGACACAGTCATTGCTCTCGTGACTGTTCTGTCCACACTTGCCACATGTACTTTCCTTGGCCTTGCATACAAGTTGGCCGTGACCATAATGCTGGCACTTAAAACAGCGGATCGGGTTTGGGATGTATGGGCGTACTTTGAGGTGGTGATTTGAATCCGGTAAAACGGCACCTTCAAAAGTTATAATAAGTGATGGGGTTGGCTGTAACGTACCGTCACGCTTGCTTATGATCCTTCGAGCTTCCACAACACGTTGATCACCGAGTTCTGACTTAATTTCTTCTATTGATGCATTCAGCAGATCGTAGCACGAAACCACGCCTTGGCCAATGTTTAGGGATTTGTGTTTTTCGCACATAATCGAGTAAGGGCCTAAGGACTTTGATTTCAAAAGTTTGTTATAGTGGATCAGAGAAGAAACTTCAATCAGGAGTGTACCATTCCGAAACTCTTTAATACTACTTGGAGCTGAGCCAACAATTCCAGACCTACCTTTATTTATAAGGAAAGGAGAAATACTAGAAAAACCTTTTTCATCATCCTTCATATTTACAACGAAATACTTTTCGTTGTTCCGCTCAAATTACCTTAAGAAATTTTGGGAGTTAGTCGTCATCATATGAGTCCCAAGAGTAGTGAGGAAATATGAGGTCGACATCTGCAGAGCCTCATGCAGGNGCAAGGCTAAATACTGCAGGATTTCGCCCTGTGTCCTGCAGACATCGTTTGCGGCACTGGTTTTTACTTCCCCAGTGCCATCCAGCCCTCGGCACGATGGATTTACACCTTGGCTTAGGAAGTTATTATTATTATTTTTTTTTTGCCTTATTTAATTTTTATATAAAATCAATGAGAGTGATGGATGATGATATGAGTTAATGAAGAAATGCAGACATTAAAGATATCACAGAGAATCACACACGTGAGTTTTTCTTTGTCTGGCTCCTCGCTCCCAGCCTGTCCGGTATGTGTGGCACTGACCGGCTTAGCCCAGGAGGTCATCGGAGCACACAAGCCCCCTCGCCACGTCAAGGCAAAAACTTCTCGGGGGGCAAAAAATGGAAAAATATTCTGTTTTCAAACAAACTGTTCAAGATCAATGGCACCAACAAAAACAACCAATAACAAGACCCTATTTGTGTTTTAGCACTTCCCAGGCTATCCAAAATTTTTCCATGTATAAAAAAAAATTCGTCTATCTCCTGCAGTTCATCTAGTTATAAACATAAGTGTTTCTAATGACTAAAAGATTTATTACTTATAGGATGTTTGCGAAACCTTAAGCCCGGCCATGTTTGATGCATCGGACCTTTACTGCTGTAGCTCGCATCACATCACTCTAGCAAATACGAAAATATGAAAAGACAATTTTGGTGATGTCGCCAATAGTATTGGCATTTTGTTACTTCTAATGCCTGATTTACACGGTCACATTTCTCATCCAATTCATTGGACTACTCATAGGATGGGTAAACTTTGATGACAATAGTGTGATTTACACGGTCCAAGTCGTTCATCCTACTAATTGTACAACGACGTATAAAAACCTTGGATCGATT
>KZ869735.1:27775-49592 GCA_003456935.1 Machilis hrabei | reverse complement strand
TGTCCAGGACCGTGTAACCGGTCTGTCCAATAGTTTGTGTACTTATTCTTATCCTGTTAATGGTCCAACAATCAGCCCAAGGAATTGGATGGTAAATCTGACCGTGTAAATCCGGCTTAAGACAGGCATGACCGGTACAATTTCTGGCCAGAAATTAGAATGTGCTAGTTGTATTGGTCGTTTATGCCATAGAAGTATTAAAACGGCAATACATAAAACTATTAGCAACACTGCAAACTGTATTTTCTTATTTTCGTATTTGGTAGAGTTAATGTGCCTACGAGCTACGGCAGTCAAGGGTCCAGATGCATAAAACATGGTGGCGCTTTAGGAACACAGAAATGGGGCCAATGTTATTGGTTGTTGTTGGTGGTGCCTGTGAGGTAATGTCAAGTTCAATAACCACCCTAGGTACAAGTTATCTTATTTAGCTTACGAATTGCTTTTCAGCTTTCTAAGTTACTACAAGGACTCATTTAAGCTTAAAGAAGGGCACTATTGAGTTTAAATCCTGTGGAATTTATTTTGAATGCCTGTTTGTGCTCTTTTCAGAGAGCACAACACACATTTGGGAAAGTGAAAACAATGCTAAGCGCCATTATGCTTTGGCAATCTTTCTGTCTGCATCACCCCCTCAGATGGAAGACACAGGAAGCACGTAATAGTGCTCAGCATTGTTTTTGCTTTCCAAAATGTGTGTTGAGCCNTACTGAAAAGAGCAAAAACATACATTTCCAAAAAATTCCAGCGGATTTAAACAGGTAAGTGCTCTTCTTGAAACTTTACTGAATCCTTGTATTGTATGTAACTTTCAAACCTGAAAAAAACACTTTGTAAGCTAATTAAGACAATTTGTATTACTCGGTCACCTCCTTCGATTAAAGACCTTATACATTTTCCATCATGTTTACAAATGGAGTAAGTTGCTGCCACTAGAGTTTATCTTATACAATCCACAGCTATGTGACTCGCCTACCTTCCTAGCTGACACACATGTAGACGTGGTCAGCATGTAAACATTAATAGGCTACACTTTGAACACACAAAATGAAATACTGAGGGTAGGCCTTTTTTTAACCACACTTTTAAATGAAAGGCTTTATTGAAAACATATCTGTATTCCCAGGTATAGATAAACATGGATGTAAATAAATCAAATCAAAGAAAGTTTCTGCTCACTATTCTTGAGTTACTTGAATGGCTTTCTACATTTTTCACAATTATTTTAGTACATACATTACCTCTAAAACTCCGTTTTTAAATCTTAGGCATCGTGTATGACAATAAAATACTCGAAAAACAACAAAATACCTATGGTAAAATACAGTACAGCAACCTGAAAATACACATGCTTTAATTTTGAGTTCATAGTCACTGCATTTCAAGACAAAACAAAACACAAGCGGAAAGTGATGTCGAAAGTAATAATGAACTTCAAACTGTTACAAAATCAAACAAATAGAGGCAGAAATATAAATAAAAATTCAAATCGCTGAAACTGATGGACCTTTTAAATATGTAAATGCCCAGTCACATAGTTACAGACTTTTGTAATGTAAAAATCTCAATTTAATTTTTTTAATATCCTATTCCAGGTGTCTCATTTTTTTAATATCCTATTCCAGGTGTCTCCTTTAATAAATATAGTAAAAATAAAACAAGCGCTTTCTTTTAAATAATATCGGTACAACTGCTTTTTTATCATCTAGACCTATTTCAGAAGTGTAGTTTTATTTCCCTTAAGGAGGTACAAAGAATATAAAATCAGTCATATCAGTGAATTACCGGTAATGAATGATGAAAAACTATCCTAACCTAAAATGTAACAATTGCGATTGAAATCAATTTCAAAACTCTTATTTGATTTTATGGTTTTTAAAAACTAATGTAATGCAGTTGCCCTATTGGATTGTATGGTTTGTGAAAACTAATATAATTGAATTGCTCTTTCTGATTTTATAGTTCTTAAAATCCAACACAGTCCAATAGCTATATTGCTTTTGAAAATCAATAAAGTCCTTTAGAAAACAGTAAGATCCGATAAGTTATCGTTTTCAAAACCAATAGAATCCAATACAAAACAATAAGGATCTGAGGTGTTTCACTAAAAACCAATAGAAAACGATAAAGTCCAATAAAAAGCGATAGAAATTTCCATAAGGGCAATCATATCTTAGTGTCATGCCAAACCATCAGAGTTGCATTTAATAGGAAAGATGTTTACATTATAACAAGACAATTATTCCAAGCCCTAATCTAACCTGTGCAGACAATATGCTGAGAACCTAGAAAAAGAAGGGTACTGAGAAACATTGTGTGGCTCCATTAATTCCCTAATTTGGGACAACCTCAACAGAGCAATCAGAAAGATCTGAACAACTGTAAATGTACTCGCCAAATGGGTCAATNTACCAACAGATACCCTCCAGAAATTGATGCACTGTGTGCCAAGAGTGTGCTAAGACAATATTAAAGCTCATGGTGGCTAATATAAAAAAAACTACTGTATGGAACTTAGAGGAATTTTGCCCTCAACAAGAAAGATTTGTGTTTAAGTTTTGTGAACTAAATCATTATATCCTTTATTTGCAAAATAAATCACTGAAAGTTCGAATGTAATATGTACAGCTTCATTATTTTGCTCAACTGCAATAATTTTGACATGTTCAGCAATTATTGACCAGTAGTGTATGTGTGTAAAGACAACAACACCTAGTGGAGGATGAAGGTTTTTCGCGTTTTGTTAGACACTTAAATCCGTCATACCAGCTACCGAGTAGAAAGACTCTCTCGAAGACTATGTTGCCTGCGATGTACAAAAAGTGTGTAAATGACGTGCACGAGAAGCTTTGTGATGTTGTGAGCGTATGTTTGACGACAGACTGTTGGACTTCCGAGTGCAAATGAAAGTTTTATGGCAATTACAGCTCACTTTATAAATTCAAACTTCGAACTGGAATCAGTACTCTTACAATGTGATCCGCTACATGGTGCACACACAAGCGCAAACCTTGAACACGAATTAAAAGTGCAACGGACCACTGGGGCTTATCAAATAAAATAATTGTTGTGGTATCCGATAACGCCAGCAACATCAAAAGTGCAATTATAAATGAAATTGGCTGGAAGCACTTTGGATGTTTCGCACATACTAATAACCTCATCGTTCAAGATGCCTTGAAGCCGTTTAAACCGACACAAGATTAAGGCTATTGGTGGACACTTCAAACGAAGCACTGTTGCATCTGAAAAATTAAAAAGTAAAAAAAAAACTCTGGTACCATTCCCAAAAGACTCATTCAAGAAATGCCAACTCGTTGTTATTTGACGTATTACATGTTGTAACGCTTTTGTGAAGTGCAAGATGCAGTGCGAAAGTCCATGGCATTGATTAACAAAGAACTGCCTGTTATTTCAGTAGAAGAATGGGAAGCAGTTGTGCAAAGCCTTGATGCCCTTCGAAAAGGTTATAGTGGTGAGAAATATATCACAGCGTCCCAAGTAATAGTGATTACACGTCGGCTGGATAGCTTATGTGAAAAACTTAAGAGGCAAGATTTACACATACTTGGGAAAGATGTAGTTCAAATCTTGATGCCAGGGATTAAGGAAAGGTTGTTAAACATTGAATTCAGTAAAACACTAGCATTTTGCACTTTTCTTGATCAACGTTTTAAGTTAGTTGCTTTCTCGAATCAGCAAGCGGCTGACAGTGTTAAGAAAGAAGTAATCAAGTGCGTTACTGAAATGGAAGCTGCCAAAGAGTCACAGAAACCCCCAAAGCAAGGAGATACAGACATGCAACACGTCGATGAGAACGAGGTGATGAGTTTTCTGCGTGGCATGAATTCGACAAGACTGTAGCCTGCTCATTTCCACGTGGAACACCTACATCAAGAGCAATTATAGAAGTTCAACGGTAAGTAATAACTTTTTCTAACATCACTTGTGCTGTGTTTTATATAAATAATATGTTAGGGTTTCGAATTTTACAGCAGAAAATTGAAAATGCTAAATACAAATATATAGAATATTCAGAAATTGCTGAATAATAAGAACGGGGGTTATTCGTTGTTGAATACCGGTTATAAATTGTAAATGGCAAAATATCATATAGTTGCACATTTTTTACATACCAAAAGGAGTTATCTGTCTCATTATGACATTCACAGCGTGCGGCAGTTGCCTGTCGATAATTAGGTACCATTTCTTAATCGTTGTTGAAAATTAAAATCACACGTTATCAATTGCCACTTCGTACACATATTCATTGTAGCTTAATACATAAATTATTTTAAAAGCACCACACTGCCAAGTGATGTCTCAGCAAGATCACAAAATATGTCTAACTTCATTGCTGGCTTCTGAATAACATGATGATGGTGATATTGTGTTTTACGTCTCGTCGACACACAATGGGTCATTAGGGACGATGAAACAATGTGTATTTGATTAATGAAGATGAACTTAATTCTATGAACATCACACACACGTAAGACAGCACAAACATCCATGCCTTATACGAGATTTGAACACGCAACCTCTCGTTCCAGGGCACGCTGTGCTAACCACTATCCCAAATAGGTCGGCCCTGAATAACGAATTTCAAAATGTGGCTACAGGTTAACCTAAAATAAAGAGAGCTGGAATTAGTTTTTGTAATAGTTTGAAATTTATTGGTGTACTTAGTTTGTAACAGCTACAAAGATATTTAAATCGTTATAGACTAATTATACCATCATTACATTAAACAGTATTTAATTATTTTTTTTGCACCATTAGGAGTCCACGTTTTTTCTATTTATGCCTGTAGGCAAATTTTTTAATTTTGTTGCGTGCAACCTAGTATTGCAGTTAAATATTTGGCTTTACAATACTGTGTCTTTACATAGTAGAGCGTAGCCTTAAAGTTTGCCTGAGGATGTGAAACCCAAGTAATTAAAATAATGTAATTTCATTGCAGATATATGGATGAAGACATACTTCCACAAACTGGGGATCCTCTCGCTTGGTGGAGAAACCATCAGTATAGCTATCCTCAAATATCAGAATTAGCAAGGTAGAAATGTTGTGTAGTAGCAATGTCTGTTCCATGTGAACAAATTTTTTCCAAAGCAGGGGCAATCTTCACAGATCGTAGGTCCCACTTAGGGGCTATAAAAGTTCAGCAGTTAATGTTTTTAAATGTTAATAATAACTGTTAAAATAAACATCGCTTTATATCTGATCTCTTAAGAAGTGGCAATTTACGACTTTTATAGACAATCTGTCTAAGCTATACCACACGTGCATGTTTTAAGTCCAAAATATGTCTAATTCTTGTCTATCACTTAGACATTCAGTAGGTATATATTACAATACTGGAGTATGAATTCGTATTACGTGTATTATAGCTTAGCAAATGTATTTAATAATCTTCCTAAATCACTGGTATTTTTCATTTACCTATTCAATGTCATAAATTAAATAGTAATCTAATAATATAAGGGAAAAATAATAAAAAAAAACTATTGGTATCTGTATTTGCGTTAATTTTTAATATATTTATATTAAAACTAGTCGTTATACCATTAATCAATCTATAAACATACATAAATCACAACCGTGAAAAATCAGTTTTTTTCAGTTCTTTTTTAAGAACTGAATTTAAATCACTGTTTAACTAAAATCACATTTTGGCACACTACTATTTAGAACGAAGTTGGATATTGTACAGCGTTGCCTAACACTTAACATCCGCTGATTGGTCGAAATCGTCGTTTTTTNGNGAAGATTTCNGAAGCCGGCTACCATTNGTAGCATAAAGGAAACGCTTCCCAAAGTTATTATGAGTTTCAAAATAGAACTTTAAAGCTCTAAACCTCTTAAATCTTGAAATAGTTAAATTTCACAAGCATTAGATTAATCACCCTTAAAGTAAATATATATATACACAAATCATAATGGCCGTCCTGTGACGTCACCTCAACCTGTCTCCCCATTTGAATCTACACAAATATACAACATAATACAAAACACACGAAAGACAGGAAATACGCATTCAATCGATATCTTAGGCCTAACAAATTATAATATAACTAACATTACCCTTAATCAGTCCTTTCACAGCTTACTAGGCCTTTAAGGCCGCTCTATCCTTGGCCACTAGTGAGAATATGCAACACTAGATGGCCGAGCGGACCCAGCGGGTAGGAGAACGCACATCACACTGCAAAGCTCCTCTTCAACAACTAAAACTCACCGACGCGAAAATTAAAACGCTCAAATTTTCTATTTGTGTCCTCGGTCCCACGAACTGACTCAAGATTAAGAGATAAGAAAGTAGAACAAAGGGATGTTTGTTTGTAATGAACAAAATGCAAAGTTAATAGCATTCCAGTTTCATTTGAAAAGACATTACACAAATGTCTAAACAAGTTGTTATTTTTATATAACTGTTTAATTGAAGCTGAAATAAAAATAGTAGGCTGGGTTGGCTAGAAAAAGCCCTGAATAAATGTCATTTTAAAGCAAAGTGAATTTTTTGGTGTGTAGATCTTTCTAAAATAAACTTATGGAAGAACATATATTGAACACTTGTAACGCATTTATCCCCAAATAATTTTTGTACGTTTACTATCAAAAAAGTATTTAATTACTTTTTTCTTACAAGTGGGCACTAAGATGAAAGGGATAGAGATTTCAGTGACATTTTTTGAGACCAAAACTGATATTTCCAAATCCGTGTAATGAAGTAGACTTTATAAATTAATTTCCGATAAAATTTGTTTATCATTGGTACTAAATTAAGATTTTGGTTACATAATGCACAAAAAATGTAAATATCTAGTTGTAAATAGTTTAATATTGGCTGTAAATTGTAATTTAAATACAAATAATAGTTTAACCTGTTTAATTATAATGATACAAAAATTGTGAGAAAAAAGATTGCAGAGAATGAGAATCGATTTAGCGATCTTCCGCGTACAAAACGGCAACTAACTGGTGCCTGCGGTAATTTGTGTAATTGTAAATAGTTTCGATAAGAACACTGACATTTTGACAAATAATTTACTGAAAGCGGCGGTCATTTGAAACGAGCGACTGGAAACTTATTTGCCTGAAAAAACAATAATAACTGAAATTCACAATTATTGACTTATACCCCACGGTCACGGGTTTCAATTCTGAGGCTTTAATTGCATTTCTAGGTAATGGGGATATCTCGAGAAGTATAAGACTTAGAAGGTGTATTATTGCACCATACCATTTNATCCTATATACTAGTGCAAAAATAAATATTTTAACTTTCACTGAACCGACGAGAATCGTTCACAAGTACTGAAAAAGTTACCGGTAATTGATTTGATAATTGATTATGAGAAAACTAAATGCAAATTTCTTATTTTTAAACTGTAAAAGCATTAACAACATATTAAAGGTTGCCACATAATTTTTGCAGTATCATCAGTGTTATAGGTTTTTAGTAAACTTGTTTAAAAAATGAGCAATTTTACAGTTGACTGGGATAAAGTGCCCTTAAGTAACATTAAAATCACACTTTAAATTCCTTCAAGGACTTAGTAAGCCAATAGCCTAAACAGCTGATTTGGTTTATATAGCCTAAAAATTGCGTACATTTATGATATAACTTAATATGTGGCCTACTGCCACAAGCTGTACATGTGTATTTTAATGTATATGGTAAGTTACAATGTATTTAAAAAACAGTATACATGTTGATTCCACTGCTAAATACAATTTAGAGCTAAGTTAAACTACCCCCTGGCGTATCTAAATTATAACTAAATNAAAGTTTTTCCAATGTTAACATCAGAGTGTTACAAGAAAAAATAAGCACCTGGAGAATGGAATCATACCAGAAAACAAAACGCTTAAGGGGTTAAGTAGATCAGTCTGCTGTAATTCACTTTTATCTTACTGTCATTGGCTCTAATCTGGAGGCCTTTCTGCACTTTATATGATATAGCGTATAATCAGAAATATATTTTCTTAGCGCAAGGTTGACTTTAGCACCAAAAGTTTTCTAATGTTGAATGTATTAATCGCATTTATTGATTTATATCTTAGGGTTACGGGTTCNCACTGCTAAATACAATTTAGAGCTAAGTTAAACTACCCCCTGGCGTATCTAAATTATAACTAAATTTGGAAGCTATTCTAAATTGTATTTAGGGCTAATCACGGTCTCTGAATGCTAAAACTTGTAGTTTTGACTAATCACAATTTAGATTCAATTTGGTAACTCTCCAAAATGATTAAGAATACGGGCCAACTGTATGTATACGCAAGCTCCTGTTCGAAATAGGGCAACATTAATTCCTTGAGCCGATCCTGGTCATTTATCTGGGTAATTATCATTACTTTTCATAAATTACTACAAAAAAATCACAGCAACATACACCTATCAAACGGTACAACTTTTTTGAATTCTTCTATGATGTTATTCTAATTAATGTGGATTGCAAGCTCCTGTTCGAAATAGGGCATCATTAATTCCTTGAGCCGATCCAGGTCATTATTGTTCCAACTTTGATTTTTTTACTGTTGTCATCTTCGAAAAGGCACGTTCGCAAGAAGCTCTACTAACGGGGAAAACACAACCACTTGCTAAAATCGTTTGAAATGTTGAGTATGCTGTCTCAAGTTTGTGTTCTCAACCAATCGAGCCACTCGTAGAATTTATGGTTAGTAGGAATTTTGTCCTTGCGAGATTTTAGAAGACTCAATTCAGCTTGAAGTTCGTGTAGACACAGGTCTAGAGTAGTTTCAAATCATTTTCCGTGTGCTGTTATCATTTTTTATGTCCCTTGGCTAAATCTCTCGAAATCCCAGCAATTAGCGTGTCGATAAAAGGCAAAAAAAGTGTGTGCGCGCATTTCTTTTCCTTTGTATGAAGAACATATGCATTTTCATTGTTGTCATCAATGCGTCGAGGTATATTCTTCTCCTTATTTCAGGTATTTAGACATCATTTTCTCTGCACTTTCTCAAATTAAGGAAGTACATTTCGTTGAAATAATTTTCTGATCTTAATCACGAGTTGTGCAGACCACAAGTTTCCAATTTCTTTTGTGGCTGTTAGGAGATTTATCTTTGGACTTTGCAAGATCTTGCCAACTTTCAGAATCATTTGGAGAACGGGATGAACTATTTCTAGACAAGTGATAAAATGGAAATCAAGAAGCTGGGCACGAAGTCCTTTTTCTTGTGCCTTCACATCAGGATGTTTTGTAGTTTTGTTAACTTCACGGACTGTAACAACAACTGCAGGTAGATTCTCAAGGATCACTGAAATTTCTTCGGCTCGATATGCCTACGTTGTAGTTGGCAGTGACTTTAGCATGGTCAATTTTGCAAGAAGAGACTTCTTTATTTCTTCAAACACTGCAAGATGTTTACTTTCTTCAATAAAGTTGTGTGTTATTTGGATAGTTCCGAAGAAATAGAAAAGAATGGGGTTTGCCAATCGATATATGCAATAATCTACTAAAGCTAAATTGAAGCAATGAGCAAAACAGTGCACATAAAGCAACTTTCATTTTGTTCCTTACATCTGGTTTGAACACCAGAAACTTGTCCGGCCATTACGGACGCACCATAGAAACACACACAGACAGCTTTTTCTCAACTGATGTTGAACATTTTCATTGTTGCATCTACACTGTAGTAACAGCGTCAACAGTCTTTACAGAAAAAGGAAAGTTTCAATTGGCTAATGTTGAACATCATCAAAATATCTTAAACTACAGCCATTTGTTTGTAGTGGCAGCAGACACTGGTTTCATCAGCCATAACTAAAATGAACTTCCCATCAGATTTGAGCAAAGAGATTGGACAATGACATTATGTAATTATTAGTGGTGGGTCGAAGGTTTGTCTGTCGAACCGAACCGAACCCTAAGGGTTCGGTTCGGGTTCGAAAGTCGAACTTTTTGGTAAGTTCGGTTCGAGTTCGGTTCGGNGAACCGAACCCTAAGGGTTCGGTTCGGGTTCGAAAGTCGAACTTTTTGGTAAGTTCGGTTCGAGTTCGGTTCGGATGCAAAAACCAGGGTTCGACCCACCGCTAGTAATTATATTATTAAGTCATTTTGGATCCTCTGCTGGTATACAGTACCTTGTTGGGACCATTTGTTAGATGTTGTGCTAATATAGGATCATGAGCTTCAAGAAGTTCTACTAACTCTAAGAAAAGGCACCTGTTTGCACTGTCACAACCTTCACAATGGTCTCCCACTTTTAGCCAACACCACAGTGATCTTGATGAAATGTTCTACCCGTTTTCTAAGCATTTATTATCACGGTCAGTAAGGCACTGTTTCTTATGTTTATCCCACAAAGTATCAATGAGTTTCATAGCTCTAAATGTTTGCAAGCTGAATTGCTCTGCTGGTGGCACTGATTAGTTTCATGATTTTTAAAACATTCGCTGGCTTTCTTTCACATTTTGAAACCATTAGTTGTAAACACACCATCAGTGTCCTTTAATAGACACATCATTGAAAGAAAAGCACCGACATGGGAAACAGAAAGAAGTGCCTACACTAGAACTGTATTGTAGCCATGTGTATTTGTCAAACCAGTCCATATGGAAACTCTGTTGGCAGCCTGCCACCATAGTTTTAGGATATTGTCTGAGGACCACTTGAGAATATCTGTATGTCCTTGCGCAAAGAGAAGCGATAATTTTTGGAACTGGAGTAATATTGTTATATTAGGTTCTATATTTTCCAAACTATCTCGTTTGGACAACGAACTTAAAACGTAAAAGCAATTTAAAAAATGACATAATAGTATACTAATTGCTAATCAAGTATTAAACAAAATAATTTGCATATGCACTTTAAACTAAAAAAAATGAGATAAATACATGCGCATGCCTATGATATAAATACTAATTACAATTGTTATTACTTATTAAGAACATGTGTAAACGCTAATGATTAATGTTTTCATCTAAATATCTAAACATCTAAATATTATTACTATTCAATAATTACTGAAAACTTTTCTCATTGGCATTTACACATGTCCTTAATAAGTAATCACAATTATTATTAGTATTGACATGTCAATAATTACTAATACATTTGTAATTAATATTTTGGTATGCCAATAATTACACATTACAATAGTATTTAGCAATTAGACATGTCAATAATTACTAAATACATATGTAATTATTATTTGGGTATGTTATTAATTGCTAATTACAATTGTATTTAGTAATTAGACATAAATACATTTGTAATTAGGTATTTCAATAATTACTAATTACTTTTGTAATTGGTGATTAGGCGTGTCAATAATTACTAATTGCATTTGTAATTAGCAATTAAGTATGTGAATAAATATTAATTACAATTGCAAATTAGTAATTAGCTAAATACAAATTGCCCCATCCCTGCTACAGAGTGAGTAAGTACTGTGAAACTTTTCTATGAACAGTGTTAGGTATCAGTATTGTGGGTTTATTCATGTCCATAGGTTGCAGTTAATGACCTCACAGAAGATACATGAGAGCGATAAATGTCTCTGAGACTTAATACTTATAGTCTAGCTATTTAAGTACAAGATTTGATTATAATAAAAATTAATAACAAATTGTGTACTTCAATAGCTACATAAGCTATAAGTATCAAGTCTCTGAGACCAAGTTCATGCTTGCAACTCCTTAAATAAGGTAGCCAAGGACAGAATTTTGTCTGGCTTACACGGCCGAGGTCTAAGGCGTGAAAAGATCACTAACATTAATAGAGAGAATATGTTCAACTGGTCCTGGGTTTGATGCCTGATGAGAGTGACAAATTCTCTCAGTAAAATTAAAACATCTTTCATTTAAATAATTATATGAGAACGAAATTTAAACTTTCTACTTAAAGGGTTCGTGATTGAGGGTATACCAACCAATTCAATCATGAACCAGATACCATACTGCATCATAAAGATTAAATGGATCCTTCGTGTTCCTGTGCCGCTTTGTATTTCCATTGTAGATATACAGTGTGTTCCACGATGACATGGCCACCTTAATAACTTCGTTACTATGAGAGATATTACGAAAACATGTTATACAAAAGTTTAACAATGAAAAAGGTTTTATTAGAAAATTTGTTCGTTAAATAAATGGCAATTCTGGTTTTACCGGAAGTGAAATCAATTTATGTTCTTCAAATAGGAATGTATAGTTTTTTGTTATTTCATGTTCAAGAAACTTGTATTCTCTTTCAAACGATACCAATCAGTCCGTACTTTCCGTACCGAGGAAAACAAATGATATTCAAGATACAGGATATACGTTTGATTTACATAGTTATTGATAGTGTTAGTGCTGAAATACTAATAATTCCACTGTATTGCGGTAACTAGTTGTATAGTACTTGTCTTAACCAACATATGATATGTTTGAAATCATTGTAAAAATAATTTCTTGTTCTGTATACAAAATGTAAAAACTGAGGCTCGGAAAGGGATATACATATAATTTGTTTTCCTCTGATTTTACGCAAAGCTAGTATGCACTGTTTGGTATCGTTTGAAAGAGAATACAGTTTTCTTGAACATGAGATAACAAAAACTATGCAATCCTATTTGAAAAAAGTAAATTGATTTCACTTCCGGTTTATTTAACAAACACAATTTCTAATAAAACCTTCTTAATTATTAAACTTTTGTATAACATGTTTTCGTAATATGTCTCGTAGTAACGAAGTTATTAAGGTGGCCAGGTCATCGTAGGACACACTGTATACATATAAGTAAAGTGCTTCGTTGTTGAGTGTTTACACACACATGCAGTATTTGATAATTCATTACAGTTACATGTACAATATATCTGTGGAAAAAGCTTGTGTGGTTCCCCATTGCTGTACTTCGCAAAAATGTCTTACCTACACAAGCAGGTGTACTCCCAGCACTTAGTTTCTTTATATTCCAACAGAAAGTGAGGTCCAAGAAAAACCAGAGATGCTTTTACGAGCTCTTGTAATAGCAGATTTTTATTGAATAACAATTCTGGCAAATCAAAAAGAAACCTAAATGTGTGGGCAGGTAGGAGCTGCTGTAGTTGGTGTATAGTCAAAACTTCCAAAATACAGGTTTTCTATTTATTGAGCATTAATTGTCACAACTGTTCTAATTTTGAAAAAAAAATACAATTAAACTAACTGTTTTATACAGCACCAAATCAACTGGAGATAAGACAAAAGCTGAGTAGAGGCAGGGCCGTCTTAATATATCTCAGGGCCCCTGACACTTTTTAATTTTTGGGGGCCCCATGGCGGTTCTAAGGGTTGATTTTAGAGAGGGTGGGCGGGCGATTCTGAAAATGTTGTCACAGTTGCCTATTATACCTTTGTTTCACTAAACGAAAAGCTTTTTCCTTTGTTTTTTGCTTTAATTGTTTCAATTATCTGCACTGTACTATAAATCAAGTCTTTATTTGCTTGAAACAAATATTTACTTGTAACATTACGACACAATTGTGACAGAGCATTAGATAAGAAAATTAATAAACAATTTTATAATATAAGGGGCAGTCAAATGAAAGTGAGCCAAGCCAGCGTTTATATGGAAAACAAAAGCGATATATTACTTATAAATGTCAGAAAGACATATATACGGCTGTTAGAAATATGCACCTCCAGCAATGAGACACTTGTCCCACTGTGTAACAAGCCTGGTTGCTGGGTGAGAATGTCTGTACTTCCCCATCTGAAGCAAATCTGCGACCTTTCAACTTCTTCTTGAGTACACCAAATGCATGGAAATCGCACGGAAAACATCAGGACTGTACGGTGGGTGCTGTAGGGTTTCCCACCTGAACCTCCATAGAGTTTCTGCCGTCACATTTGCCGTATGGGGCCTAGCATTGTCCTGCAACAAGATTATTCCTTGAGACAATGTACCATGGCACTTATTCTTGATTACTTGGCAAAAAAGTTGTAGCATTCCACAATAACGTTCCCCGTTGATAGTCTGCCCATGTTCAGTGAAGTGGATTACTAAAGGTCCATGAATGTCAAAACAAAACATCAGTAACACCTTTCCTACGCAGATGACGGTCTTGGTCTTCTTTGGGGGTGGAGACCCTGGATGCTTCCATTGTTGACTTTGACGTCGTGTCTCTGGTTCATAATAGTGACACCACGTTTCGTTGATGGCGACAATGCGATACACGAACACATTGCCTTATTCATGATAACGCAACAGGTACATTAGTGCTGTGCCTAATCTCTGCAGTTTTATTTCCTCACTCAGAACTTTGGGCACCCACTGTTCACAGATCAGGCAATAGTGGAGATGTTTATGAATTATTGTGTGCACAGAACCATGACTAATGTGCACCTTTGTGGCCACTTCATCAATACTGATGTGGCGATCTTCTTGAATCAATGCTTCAACCTGTGCAATTGTGTCTGGTGTTATGGTGTGCTTGCTTCCTCCAGGTCTTGGGTCATCTCTGCAGCTAGTACGTCCTGTCTGGAAACATTTGCACCACCGTTTCACAGTCGCCAAAGACATGCAATGCGCGCCATATATTGCAGATATGCGGCGACACACCTTCGGCAGTTAAAAATCTCATTTGGAGCCTCCATTGCGATATGAACCGGTGTTTAACACACACCAACGTCGGGGCTGCTGTTACTTGGCGGGCGACGATGCGCAGACTGAAAGGCCAGGGGTCACTCCAGCATTCACACCTATCGCCACGTGAGTCGATGGAACCATTCGATTCAGGTGAGGGCTGACTCACTTTCATTTGATTGCCCCTTACAGTATCATAAGAAAAATTACATAGAAAAACATTAGAAAATTAAGTAATAAATTGGAAAACTAAAGCACCTCAAGAAACTGAATAGCAAATTGAAAAACACAATTGTTTATAAAAATAAGTAATATTTACCTGCAGTCCATACAAGTCTTTTATATCACGCTTGTAGTTAAGACTTATTTCTATCCTTTAGATGAACAATATCGTGAATAACATCCACAAAGTCTAATTCCATTATAATATCATTTTTGATACTCATCAAGGAAAAAAAGTTTAACCTTTCTTGGAGCATTGTGTTCCTAAGCTCATTTTTTATTCTCTTTAGTTTAGAAAAAGACCGTACACCGCTGCAATTAGTAATCATCAACGAAAGGAAAATCCTCAGAGGTATTTCAACATTGGGAAAAATGTCCTCAACTTTGTCAGTGCATAAAAGGTTATATAATTCATTTTCACTGTTTCAGACATCATCTATATTGAAATATTGCACTAAATAAAGTTATTCCAACTCTAGCTCATCCGTGCTGACATCAACATGGTAAAAGTCAGCAAATTCTTTGCAACATTTTCTTAACTCATGTGGATTAATGATTTTCGAACGAGAACCGTTGGTGTCTATTATCGGAAAAAAAAAACGTCTCCACTTTAAATGTATCTTTATTACTAAATTGTACATTTTCTGTCGAACTATCAAAGAAACAATTTACGAGCTTCTTGTACGCTAAGATACATCCTTATAGTCAGCGTCTGGAAATTTCTCTTGAGCAATGGATTCATACGGGTTAAATTCATTCCTAACGTAGCACAGAAATTAAGCAAGACTACCAAACAATTTTGTCGCAACATTTATGGATAGGGCCTGTTTCTGAAGGGTAAGACTTGTCTTGTTTATGCTTTACATTATGTCGCCCTAAATCTCTGTTAAAATAATAATTTCTAGTTTCTCAATTTTGCGGGCTAAACTAAAATTCTGGTTTCCATGTGTTGGTTTACATCTCTAGTAATCGATATCAAGGCTTCCTAAATGTTTTTGTAACCGCCTCGTAGGTCACCGACTGCGTCAGCAAGGGTGGACCACGTAATATCAGTAAGGCATTTAAGCAGTGGCGGCTCCATGACTGTGCACAGTATGCACTGTGCACACCTGTCGTTTTCAATACATATACGTATACATTATTTAACATTCTAGACTACCCGTCTAGGCCGTGTCTACAAATTTTATGTGGTGTTAGTCCATGAAGAGAAAATAAAGCTTTGTTCGAACATTTCTTTGTACAATATAGAGGATATTTAGCAAATGTTTGCCGTAACAGGTTATTAAGGGTGGAAGGACAGTGAAAGTCCATAAAGGGGGCATGCCTATTTGTCAGTCGGCTGTCAGAAGATTGCCTGTTCTTCACAGAATACAAGGCATTTTAACCTCGTATCATGCGGTTCCTCCTCACTTCCATTTCCAGCTGAAATTTAAGCGGATTATCTTAACCATTATGTTTTCTTCTAATAACTTGTTTGAGTCAAAAGGAATCTACCCTTTCTTGAAATAAAAATGGTGTGGATAGAAAAATCAGTACCTCGTGAATTATATCCACGTACAGTTGACCTGTGTTTTCTATTCAATGACATAGTAGTTTTACTAGTTTATATTAGTTTGAGCAGAACCATGAAAATAATAAATTCTTCTCAACAGCCACTGCTAAATTTTTTAAGGAAAAGGAATGTCATTAATAGTGAAATTTATCGATGAACATTGAACAAAAACTTTGTCGACAGGTTGAGATTGACAGGGCGATAGATTATTTCCATGATGTTGGACATCGTAATCTTCGCTTATGAAGGCTGCTGGTAAGTGTTACTCCAAATTATTTTAATCATATGTAATTCAGTAATATGGCACGGTGTTTTATTGATACACATCATTAAGAGGGGACTGGATTCATCATGCGCAATTTTCATTGTTTTTCATAAAAAACATAATTAGATTTTGCCTATTTGATTTAGACAAAAAGTATCACTCAATACCCATCCCTATTTATATTTACTACTTCCATAACACTTGAAAACGAAATTTGTAAATCTTGCTTGCAAAACTGCTGGTTTAACGATAGTTATTTACAAGTTTGCTTTTCAAGAGGTATATATAGTAAATATAAATAGGAATGGGTCTTGACTGTCACTTTTTGTCTAGAACAAACAGCCAAAATATAATTATGAAAAACAACAAAAACTGCGCTTGGCACTCTAATCCGCTCTTAATACGAGTCATAATTTCCCCATAAGAATAATGGATTCAGCTTTCATTATTTATAGAAATAATCACATTAAAACTTTTAATGTTAAAGAATAAGTTCATTCAATGAATTTCATGCATTCCTAAACCAACACTTAAGACATATTTTTTGGTGTAACTAAATTCACACATCTTCAAAATAGCAGTAATCATCAAATTGTCCTGAGACACGTATTTTGTCGTGTGAGTAGCATCCATAATAATGCAAGATTATTGAATTATCTGACCAGAGTTTATGTTCAAAACCTTTATCTTGTGTAGGTCATGAAAAATAGATATAAAAAGAAAATAATATCAGCCTTCAAAATAAGGGTGATATTTCAATAGGTTAAGGATGACACTGTGAATTTACTCCTTCTATAAAACCTATTTCGAAAAAATTTCTGGACGCTAAAACTCCTCTAATTGCAGATCCTCCCTCCACCACTTTTTTACAGTCTTCTTTGGTGCACACCTGAATTTGCACATTGGAGCCACCACTGCATTTAAGAACCTTATTATTTGCACCCAAATGTTACTTCGTGACATTCCAGCGATGTGTTGAAAAAAAAAATGTATACAGTTTTTTAACAAACTGGAAGAAGTTTGTGGCCTATAGAACACACCCTGCAGCATGAACCCCTACAAAGTTTAACGAATGGCCTGCCCATGGCAACTTTATATTTATCTTTAATCCTTGCCTGTAATCCCGAATATTGTCCTGCCATACTTGATGCATTGTCCTAACTCTGTCCTCAAAAATCCGGTATACGATTGTCGTACTCATAAAAAAATCAGAACTTATAAGTATCAAGAAATTTTTGCATAAAATTTTTCAAAACAGTAAGAAAAAAACTGAAGCATATTTTTGTAAACCTAAATTTAGTACAGGTTCATTTCGTCATGAAACAGGAAGATGTAGAACATTTTTTCCTGTTGTACAATTTTTTTACTTCTGCCCTGAAAGCAGGGTGGAGCCCCCCCCTTGAACTTGGGGCACTGACTGAACACATTCATAGTTCTTTACACAATTTTCTTTGCAAAAACATGAAACTATTTTTAATAGGTCTCTTGGTCCTGGCTCCTTCGTTGAGCATATAGGGTCTAGAGTGTTTCTCAAAGTTTTCCAGACCCACTTTGTCAGGCCAAGAAGGTTCCCCTTGAACTTTGAACTTGCAAGAATGTTCGGTATAAATGTTGTGCTTCAGCATCGCTTGTCGTAGGTGTGTGCACTGTTTCTTTAGAAACCAGATGACTGTACTTGTGATATCTCAAATCATCTAGGGGTTGACTTTTCTGTGTCGTACAAACACAGGACAAATATTTTCCCTGTAGCTGCTATTTTTCCCCTTGTTAATGATGGAGCACTGAATATTCTCATGATGGTTCTCAGACTTTTGAGTTGTAGAGGTTTCAAAGCCTTAATTTTTCGTTTTTTGAAGAAGGCTTGTGTTGCAACATGTGATGGCATGTACAAACAGTAGGACTTTGTATTCTTCCCCAAGCATCTTTTTCTGAAGAGTCTTCAGCTAAAGATGTTCATAAAACTAGCAAATTAATCTTGTCTAACTACAATAGTTAGCAGTGTCAGCATATGCCTGTCGTACTTCTACATACAAAGCCTAACAACGAAGAACAAGGTGTTAACAAGTTTTTTTTATTACTGTTTGCCACGAATGCAGACTGAGTGGTTGTTACTTTAAATTATGGATGTTGCCAGATGTTCTTCTTGAAGCCCTCCTTTGCTGCTCACAGAATTAGGTTATGGGTTCTTCACTATACCCATCGAAAACTATGACACAACTTTGACCATGGTGTGCATGAATAAAATACATATTTATAACTGGTTGGTCATGGCCAAACCACATTGTGGAGAAGGCATCCTCCAAATATAATGAACACACAGTCATCAGGGCTGTGTGCCTCTTCTTCGGAAAAAAACAAAAAACTGCCACATGTGACAACTTCTGACCTTGTGTAATGAGACAGCATCAAATAAAGATGGTGGTTTGGGTGCAAGCTCAAGTCCGACGCCATTTGACGACAAAAATTATTCTGCAAAAAGTTGTGTGTGTACCCCAAACAAAATTGTTTGTACCGATATAGTTTGAGAGTAAAATCAAATACAGATACACCAATTAATAATTTGCATTTGGGGCCAGTTAACTACATGCTCGCCGGCCCAAACTTTCAAAGTGAAATAAAACTCATACCACCAGAAACGTCTTCGTTTGTATCGTAAAAATTATCATTTGTACCATTCATACAGTTTCTAATAAGGAAGCATTAATTGGGTTGGCTAACTTCATGTTAGCCGCCCCATATACAAAATAAGGAATTTCTTTATGCCAATCAGCAGATCCTTGTTTGTATCGAAATAGTTTTTGAGCTAATTCAAATAAAAATAGTCCCATTAATAATATTCATTTGGAGCCCGCTAGCTGAGCCAAACTTTAAAATACACCACCAGAAATGTCCACCTCTGTACCGTATAAATTAACGTTTGTACCGTTTATGCATACTAATTAGGAAGCTTTAATTTGGTCGGCTAAGTTCACGCTAGCCGATACACGTACATAAAATTGAATATCTTTATGCCAATCTAGGCCAGTCAATAAGCGGAGCGTTTACGTCAAAATAAGGAAAAAAATAGGGGCAATTTGGAATAGATTTTTTTGCCTTCCTTGCACCCAGTCTATCACCCCGGATTTGGCCGCCACCTTGGCAAAATGACCGCCCAAATAAGTTTTTTTTTTCGTCAATATGTTGCTTCGGATTCACTTTAGAGCAAAATACGTGATTACAAAAAACCCAATCAACAGTACATAGCCCTACAATTATTTACAAAAAAGTTCGTATTTTTTTTTCTACGATTCATCGTTTGAGCACTAAAAGTGTGAGAAAATGTGATCTTTTTGTCCGAAACACTTTTTGTTGCCTAGGATAGTGTATATTGTTTCTATGATGTTTGAAAACATGATAGGAATTCTTAAACAAAGGTTTGCCGTTATTTCAAGTATAAGTTGATAGTGTTTGAATTGTTCATGGTTGATCAAAATGTCTGCTTCAGAAATATAATTTATTTGTGTAGAACTACAGTCAATGAGAAAGGAGTTAAAACAAAGATATATTTTAGCATGAAATGGAGAGATGGGAAAATATATCAATTAAGAGGTTTAAAAGATGTAACTGAGCACCGACATCATCTTGGAGATCTAAATGGCATATTTTGATTTTCATCAATGCTTGTATTTTTTGTGGAGAAGATGCATCAGAAGACTTAAAAACAGACAAAGCAAAGTAGTTGTTAGTGAACACGAAAGTGTACATCACATTGAGACTCTCCATGTTAATGATACTATTTAAAGGCAGCTGAAAAGAGAAATGATGATTGAGCTAAACAAGTGGGCTAAGCGTAGGTAGTGTGCTTGATTTGCTTGCCACTAAGAAAATAGAGAAGATTGCCTGTTTTGTTTCCGTGAAATTTTTTAGGAATATGATGGTGATCTGCCAACTGAGAAAACCGTAACTTCTAAACTCAGAGAGAAGTACGGCTACGACATCATTATCTTGATAAACAAAAACAGAAAGCTTGTTGTGTGTTTCCAAAATCCTTACCGATGTTTGGTACAATCAACAGAAATGTAGTGATGAGAAAGTATAGTACAAACCGCTGGGGAAATTACTGCTGAAGACATAAGATCATAAATATATTTTGCTGATCAGTATCCACCAGCAGATTAATTTTTAATGATGCTAATTCATTCGTACCTGAAACACTCAGCTGTCTTGTTAGAGTTGTTGTCTTGAAGAACAAAAAATGAGATAAAGAAAAATAGGATACAAAATGCACAGCAATTTCTCATGCCGTCAAAGCAAAAGCTATGACCAATCTCTTTTCTGTCATCTCTACAAATTGGCCTTGCTGTTCATCTTAATCAAAAGTATGGCTCCAAGCACCTTCTCAATCTTCTATCAAACTTAGGAATGTGGGCGTCTTATGCCAAAACAACACTCTTTCAAGTATCGTCATTGCAACACCCACATAAAGCTTCAGACAAGATCATTCACACAGTTTGTGTTTGACAATGCTGGCGTGAACATTTGTACCATTGATGGTGTCAACCCTTTCCCTCTTCACTTCCTCTCCAAAAGATCACTCATCCGGTGAGCTTATCACAATGTTAAAAAAAAATCCTTCTGCGTCCACTGTGGGGCAGGTTGGCAAGGGAAACTCAAGTACATAAAGCTGTTGGGAAACATGCAGAGTTGCAACAAGCCGTTTCAGTGATTAAAGAACCACCTGCTAGAGTCTGGCATATTTGCTGCAAAGTTCCATACATTTTGGACCTACCAGCAAGTCCAAAAATGGTTGGGGAATGAGTACCATCTACTGACTGGGGTTGGAAAGTGACTACAAATGGGTTGACTCCAATGAACACAGAAAAAGACCCTGCTTCTCCTGAGCTTCAAAGGTTGCAATATGGCCAAATGTAGCTGTAGGAAAGCAGGACTGAAATGTTCAGTGATTTGTTAGTCATGCAAGGCAATAATGTGCTCCAATACTGTCGAAATAGTCAATGAATAGGACTCGGATGATCCTGTTGATGCTTCAACTGAAAGATTTTTTCTTGGTGGAATATGAAGAGCTGTAAGCTGGAATAAAATGAAGACTGTGTGAAGAGAAGCAGTGTTTAAGACAAAAGCAAGAAATAAAGACATAATGAACCTAGCGGAAAATTAAGATTTGCCAAGAACTTACTTATGCATACAGTGGA
>KZ869735.1:11274-23481 GCA_003456935.1 Machilis hrabei | reverse complement strand
TTTTACACATATTTTATACTTTTCATTTGTAACCTAGGACTTTAGGAATCCAGGGGTACCACTATCTAATTTTTTGTAATTTTTGGATATAGCTGCTTTTGCATTTGGGATACTCAAATAAAAAAAATACAATAAAACAGCTCCAGAGCTGAGTATTACAACACGTTAAACCAGTTCACCACAAACAGGAAGGTAATGTCTACAATAATTGTGAATTATTGAGGCAATTTGACATACAAAAATTTTGTGAATATGAGATTTCCACGCATCATAAACACTGCATGTTTTGCTATCAGTATCTACAATGCAAAAAGATTAAAAACACTTAAACATGGCATGTACACATATTTTTACCGGTCAAATCACAATAAAAATACGACTGTCTTGACATCTCACTTTGTGTCTACATGATACCAGTCCCGAACACTCAAAAACAGATTTGTTTGTTGAATTATTAATTGAAGCAACTTGTGAGGCCAGCCAGTTTTGAACTGTCGGAATGTATTTAACAAAAGTATTGTTTACCTCCGTATTCCAATTAAAAAATCTGCTTAAGGATGTTAGAAAATTTATATCAGGTTAAAGCTTGGCAGATAGCAGTCTTTTCTATTTATGACTTCATCAAAACATACTATTACTTTGTTTCCAGTTGTATACACAACTACCATAAAGGACAGTGCACATATAAGACCGTTTTCAGTTATAATCGTATTTCACTTGTACAGTTCCTTTACAAAGATCTTACTTGGCATTTGCAACCAGTAAAATATTTAAATATTTTGGAGAGCTTTAAGTTTAGAACTCATTTTCCCAAAAGCTACTTTTGGTTGTCTCAAGTCCCTGGACATCCAAAGCATGGTCGTTAGGATCTTTATCCTAAGGATGAAGTCTATTGCATATGCTCTATGCATGTTACACTCACTCTTCTCTATGTACCAATGAGTTTTTTTTTTTAATTTTTTGATGGACTAGCTGATTTAGTAACACTTTCATGCCTATTTTGTGCTGTATGCAACTTAATTCATTAACGAAGACAGACATTACTGTATCTGCTAGTGAAGCCATTTCATCTGACGGTGCCTTTAAATGACTGAGTGCTTCACCCTCTCGTATCTGAAATGCACGGTTCATAATGAGTAGTTCATTCATGTTGTCCAAGGTTTGTGTTTCTTTAACAAGATCAAGTTTGCATTGCATGCAATTATAATTATCAATGCAAACTTTGGCCATGTATTCAGCAACATACNTGCAACAAAATATAAGAGTGCTGTAAATATTAATTAGTGTATTCCAAATTCATATCTGTAATAAAAGTTTACCATAAGCTCTAGTTTATATCACAGGGCATGGACATATTCTTACAAATAATGCTAACCAAGAGAGGTAGAGCTTTATTAACATACACTTTGAGGTCATTCCATGTCAATTCAAAATACAAAAGTACAATTTTCAACCTTACCTGTTTTTACTTTGTTCAAATTTAGATCTTTGAACTTTGAGAAAAAGTGAAAAAAATGGCACACATCCAGTCATACATATTGTCACATCTTACCTTTGCTGAAAATAATTAGCTCTAACTGGGATCATTTCAAAGATCTTGGCAAGGCCTTTAAAATGAGGTGCATGTCAACTCCTTATGGTGCATTTTTAATTTGGGGTCACTTGAAATCAAATTTTACCTAAAAGTACTAAACAAAAAACTCATTTTTTTAAATATGAAAAAAATTTAATTTCTATTAATTTGTTGCCAACAACATCAGTAAGTTTCAATTGGGACAGGAAGGCGATTCAGAGATAATTAATTTTGAAAATGGAGTAAATATATAAAAATTAGTGTATATTGATTAATTATGAGTGTTATTGTTAATACACTTTACATTAGACTAAAGGCATACTAGTAAAACAATACAATACATTAATTTAGATATCTACTTTAACTGATATGTTAAGTAATGGTGTTGAATTGCCTTGTTTGTGTCTTCTGTTGATATAAAATATATGCTACCAGTTGTGGTTCTCAAATCAACTGGTGCATAAAAAGGATTGTTAAAGATTATAATTTTTTTCAGATTTTACAAAAACGAAATTTTTGACAAATACATGGGAAAAAAATTCTCGGTCAAATTGTCTGTAACTTCGGGAGAGGAAAGTTTTCGCCTTTCTAATCAAACTTCCAAATGTAACTGGGGTCTAGAAATGCATCAGAAGTATGGAAAGGGCAATCTTCACTCCCCAAACTATGATATATGATTTAAGTATGGTGGATGCATTATTGATGATAAATAATAACAAGCAATGCAGGATTGCGGTTTCGCTTTTGGAACTGTAAATGTGCGTGAAATGGTCATTGTCGTCGTCATGTTATTGTTGCGAATCCTGATTATTATCAACGGAATACCCGTAACAAAGAGTGTAACAAGTTGTCTTAAAATAATAATCTACATGGAGATAATACCGAGAACGACAACGACAAGAGCAAAGATAATAATAATATTATTATTATTATCCTAACCTTTTTGGGAGTGAAGATTGCCCTTTCCATACTTCTGATTACCAATAGCTTCAAAAAGATGCATTTCTAGACCCTTGTTACATTTTAAAGTTTGATTAGAAAGGCGAAAACTTTCCTCTCCCGAAGTTACAGACAATTTGACCGAGAATTTTTTTCCCATGTATTTGGTGCGGGGTCCTTTGAGATCAAATTTGACAAATAAAAAATGGACTCTACGTGATTCAAATGCACCTAATTTTAAAGGCCTTGCCAAGATCTTTCCAATGATCCCTTTTTGAGCTGAGTATGTAGCAGAGAAACAAAAAAATTGACAATATACGGTATATGACTGGATGCGTGACAATTCTTTTAACTTTTTCTTAAAGTCAAAGGTCAATAACTCTAGAAATAATGTATTTAAAAATCTGAAATTTTGCATGTTTTTTTTTTCTCATCGGGTACAACATATATTTAAAATTTGAACAAAATCAGACAAGGTGAGGTTGTGAGCTGTGTTGGTTTGACAGAGCTTACACTCCAAATTTAATCACGCTAATTTACGATTGTTGGTACTATTTTGCTTGCAGCTAATAAACACGTGTACACGTTGTTTAGTAACTAAATTTCCTTTCTGAATAATTCAACAAGCTTCAGCACTTGACGCTAAGTGGGAACAATGAAAATTTGCTATAGGAATACGCAACAATACTAAAAGTGTTAGATGTAAGAAAATATATGAAAAAAGAACTCTATTTCAATAGAATAAATTAAGATAAGTGATAGGTACAAATATACATCTACAGGAAATATTTTAGTTATTGAAATATTAGTGAGTCTTTCAAAAGAAAACTACATACCGAACAGAACAGCTCTCCAGCGTAGGTATCTCAGACAATGTCAAAATAGAAGTTGATTGGTCTTGCTCCCCGTCTTCTTTATATGGAGTAGGAATGCTACTTTCGCATTCAGAGATGTCGTTTTCATCATCCTCGGTGTCACTGTAGGTTGGAGAAGTGTGACTTTCTGAAGGCTTCGTAGGTGTTGGTAGGAATATTTCATCGTCGTCTGCTTCACAGTTGCTGGAGGAAGGTGATTTCAACAGCACGACGTTTACTCGGTGCCGGAGGTTTAGGCGAAACTGCATTGCAGAAGGATTTCTTTCAAATCCACAACGTTGACGAGCAATTGAAAATTCATTTGCAAGTGGACTTGGATTAAGCCGATTTGACAACAGGAAAGCCACACCTTCAGACTTCAGATCCTGCCACAGATCAAAAACCGCTTTGATGGACATGTAGAGTCCAGAAAAACATGGAGGGCGTTCACTAGATAAGTTTTTTGCCTCGCATATCATCCATGTTTTAATCCAACCCAGAGCATCATTTAAATGTTTGAGCACAATTTCCCCATTGCTTGTGGAATTAGAAATTGTGCAACGTAGAGGATTCTTGTCGTACGGAGCTCTGCTGTTCAAGCAATTAAAAATGTCATTCATTGCTCCAATAAAACGTGCTGATTCTAATGCAGTTTGAGGAAGCACTTTTGCCTGTACGGCGGTTACCATAGCGGCCCTTACCGAGTCACTGAAAATTTGAACAGCAAATTTCACTCGCATTTTTTCGAAGGCATTTGGAGCTACGTGTTTCGAGATAAGTTTAGTTATTGCCCTTGCTTTGTCTGCGTTTCTGTCCAAGTTGTACAAGTCCACGATATGACACCAGTCAGAACATTCCTCTTCGAATCTTATTTTTTTTACACAAAAAGTTGTTAAGTAAGCTTTTGATTAAGCGTGGAACATCATACATGAACACAACCTTTTTGTCATTGTGTAAAAAAATAGCACTTATCCTCGGAAATTTGCAGTTGTTTTGCTGCTGCCCGGTTATTGGACCCTTGGTCGCACGTTATAACACAAACTGAAAGACCTGTCTCATGTAGTACATTCAAACACGTCAGAATGAGCTCTACTAGAACATCTCGTTTTACACCATTAGCGCAAACATAATAAGCAACTGGCATTTTCCATTTAAAAAATAGCCCCCACACCATAAACATTAAAATGTTTGTGCAAATTTTAGGTGATCACCCTAATATGCCCAAATCCTCAAAACCTTTAATTTGGTCTCTTTTGCTGTTGTACTGAAGGCTTTTTTTGATTGACATTTCGTCAAAATGAAGAACCACTTGTCGTTCTTCATGATACATGCATTTCTCCTTCATCTCCATATTTTTCAACAGCTCATGGCACGTGCCAGGCATCAAGTTAATAACACTCAACCAACGTACAATTGTGGAGTGGGATGGAAGCTCAAATTTCTTTTCTTCACGAAGGTTATTGTATAAACTTGGCGATCGATAAAACATGGTGATGGCTAATGCTTTTTCATCAGGTTCCCATTGTTTCTGTTGTGCGAGTAGCATCTGCATTTTAACCATAGTCAAAACGCTACCTGATAAATACTGGCTTGCAGCATCGACAATCGGCTTTCGACTTAACGTACCAGTGGCATTGCTTTTATATTTCAATCTGTTGATTGCAACATTCTGTCTACGTCGAAGTTGTTGCTGTTTTGCAAGAAGTAGCAGTAGTCGAGATTTTCTGGGTGTAATGATTTTGAAGATGATGTGAGGCTTTACAGCTACTCTACACACATGGGTCATTCGAGCCGGTTTACATATCCAGTACTCCCTATTTTTTTATGAAGATGATGATGAACACTTTTTATTGAGACAGTGAATAACACCCAACCCTAGCCAGGAATCGAACCTGGGACCCCCGGCGTGCTAGGCCAAGTGGCTAACCACTAGGCTACCGGGACCGGCTGTAATGATTTTCTTTTTAACCTTAAATGGTGTCAATTGACGAAGGGCGATTTTTATTTTAGGAGGCGTTTCTTTTAACTCAATGTCATTTGAGCATTCTTTCAGTTCCTTTTCTAGTGGAACAACTCCAATGTCACTGCTTGAAGTGGCGCACGCATCAGAACTTAGTGTAAAGAGATTAGCGTAAACAACAGTAGAAGTTGTCGTCGAACTTACAGACATTTTTGCGCCACTTTCACTTACAGTATTTGACTGTGATGCATCTGCCAAAGCTAGCTCCTTGTCAAAAGATAATTTCGTTGGGATTGCAGTTTTTTGTAATGCATTTTCATGTCACTCGTAAAACATTCTCTTGAAAAATATATGTTACACACGACTTTATTCATTAGTTTGTTATCATCAAGTTCAAACAATGCGTCGTTGCTACAATTGATAAGCCACTGGTCACAAATAGATCCAACGTTTTACGAGGAACTTCAAAAAATGTCGGTCTGGAAACAAATTCTTTGTCACCGAGCAAGCCTTTATTTTTGTTTATGTTTTATCCATGTTCGTGAACTCAAATATGCGTACTTTAAAACGTTTCTTATGTAGTTACATGTGGGCCTACACGCGCGCGCACATACACACACACACACACCCCTTCACACGTACACACTAAACACTAATAACATTTTTGTATTTAAATGTATTGTCATTATACTTAACGAATACAAACTTTCATAGAGTGTATTCACGACACGTAAAACTTTGTTTTGCACACATGTAGTACTGAACAGTGAACACTATTCAATAAGCAGCAAAACAATAAAAGATAATTTTTGCGACAAAATATTAACCAATAAGGCGAACTCTTGCTTCACATTGTTTCTCTCACGTTTGTGTTGCTTGTTCGACAAGCAACACAAACGTGGGACTTAAAGTGACTTGAGAAATAATATGACCTTGCGGGCCAATACCAGTAAAATATATTCTCATTAAAAATGTATATTTTGTGTCCTTTAATTTGCAGCAAATAGAAACAGCTTCATAAAAACAATATAGAAGTAATCACACATCTGCCCATTAGCATCGGCTTCGATAGCCGAACAATCAGGGATGCCTTTGAATCCCGCCACACCCAGTGGCATAAATGTCTTCAAGCATCTGCACAAAACTTGTCATCGTCTCATATGAAGTGTTGGACCAACTCTTAACAGCAATGAAAATAATATCCGTAAATCACCATATCATTATAACAATCATTATCAGTGAGATAGTTAGGTAGCACTGTTGCTGTTAAAATACAGAGTGTTCATGTTAAGTGGGGACAGGAAATAAAGTTGGAGATTTACATAAATTTCACAATCTGTCAGAGTTAATGGTCTAGGCTATCACAGAACTGCATTTTGTCATAATTTCCATGTGTGTAACACCCGCACACTATGTTTGATTCCCGTATCTTTTAAAGATGCTTATTCTATGATTTTTTGTTTTTATAACACAGTTCATTACCCAGCCATTGTTGAGATATAAATATGAAGAGGTTACATAAGTTACATGCTTCCGCGTGTTTTGGTAACTTATGGGTTGCTGTGGTCAGTGAAGGTTGATGTCCGAGGTACATGTTTTCAAGCATTGAGTGGTAGCAGTAAAAGGTGTTGGTTACTGGAGTTGTATCTGGTTTGTGTAGAATGAGCAACTTAGCAAGGTATTTCGGCAAGAGTGTTTAGAGAGAAAGAAGAAGGAGTGAATTGTGGTTAACACACAGAAAGGCTAGAGGGGGTAGAAGGAATAAGTTGAGGGTTGAAGAGAAAGAGGATGGAAGGTTTTAACCCCAGGCAATTGTACTTTTTGACGAAATAGTTGTTTGTTCCACTGCTAGTCGCTAGAGTGTGTCGGGTCTGGATAGTATTTCCATTGCCCAACACCAAACTTACTTTTTTGTCGCGAATGACAACCTGCCATGGCCTCTCTATACTGTGTATATACTCAATGGTATAATTAAGATATGAGATAATATTTTGGTAAAGACATGTCAGAATTGCACCAAACATGCTAAAAAGGAATCACAGATGTGGTATACACCAGAGTACCAAAAAACAAAGTAACAAAGTTTTATTATGGCAAAGATACAAATTTGAAAAGACTGACCAAATATGAATATCACTTCCACAACAGGGCAGTTAATATGGAGTGTGGCTACCCCAAAAGACCACACAGCGACATGGCATGCTCTCCACAAGGTGGTTCAAGAGCTCTGCTGGCTCTTGGCCCCATTCCTCACGAAGAGCAGCACAAAGGTCTGGAATTGTTGTTGGTGGTAGCTGACGGGCTGCAACTTGTCTCCCTAATGCATCCCAGGCATGCTCTATAGGGTTCATATAAGGAGACCTCACTGGCCAGTCCATGCGGTGGATATCTTCACCTTGGAAGAAATTCGTACACCAGGTTTGCTCGATGCGGATGTGCTTTATCATCCATGAAGATGAAATGTGAACCGACTGCACCTCTGAAAAGTCGCACATGCAGTTGCAGTACCTTTCCTCTGTACCTCTGGGAATAATTCATGAGCAAAGATTTGCAGCTCCATACGCACATTGAACATGATGCCTGCCCACACCATTACGCCACGACCACCAAACCGGTCCCTTTAAATGATTTTGCTGGGATTGTACCAGCTTCCACGTTCTCTCCAGACTATTGTTCGACAGGAATCGTTTTCCAAACTGAATCTGGACTCATCTGTGAAGAGCACTTTTTCCATTCATTCAGGGTCCAATGTCGATGGTGCTGACTTTACTGTAAATGGGCCTGTCCATGCATTTTAGAGAGCGGGACACGCACTGCTGGACGTCTGGCATAGAGACTGGCTGACCTGACACATCGTACACAGTTTGCCGAGAAACTCTAACTTTTGAGGCGTGTACAAGCTCTGAGGACAGTTGTCGTGCAGGCATCGTCCGATTTTGTCGTGCAGTTACAGACAGATGTCGGTCCTGTTGTGGAGTTGTTACTATTGGCTCACCTTGTACTGCCTACGACGAACATCTCCTCCATCATGAAACTGTCGCCAAAGCCTGGAAATGATACCCTGTTTCACATTGAGGGCTTCTGCAACTTTGGTCTGTGTCTGACCTGCTTCTAGGCATCCGATTATTCTACCCTTCAAAATAGAGTCCAACTGGGGTCTCTGTGCCATCTTCCATCTGTATAGTACACACTTTACCAAGAGACCACCCTCTGTTCACAATGAGAGGACACTAACGAATGAGAACACTCTGGGTCTGATGTACTGTGTTTGTGTACCTTTCGACCATGGGCCTATTCAACGTTTTCGGTACCTCGTGGTGATGCATAAGGCGAGTTACGCTCATTGAAAACGAGTTAGTGATATCTCACCATTCCCCCTTCCCTTTATCTGTTTTTTCTGATTATGCTTAAGTTTTGGATATTTGTGTATTTAACTATATGTAGATTCTATATTGTAATTACATATTTTACTCTTAAGTGAGTCCCAAATGACATATTCACCAAAAATTAATTTTTCCAAGATGGAATTTTACTATCTTCATTGTATACTTATTTACCAAATATATTTGATTTTTTTTTTTAAAGTCCTATCATTTTTGACAGTACCTTTTCTAACTATTCTGATACAGACAACGCTGTACCTCTCCTCTCGTACCATTGCACGCCCCTCTCGATTCAAGGGAAACACTACTTATATCATGTTAAAAAACCTCCACAAACGATTGAAAAGACTCAGGTGAATTAAATGTTCTTCAGGAGGTGAAGGCAAGATGGTTGTAATTGGGTTCAATAAGTCGGTTGTGCCTGGGTTCAATAAATCGGTTGTGCCTGGGTTCAATAACTCGGTTGTACCTGGGTTCAATAACTCATTCTCACCAAGTCATCCCAGCTTGTGTGTTCTAGTTAAATCACTAAATACTGCTGTACTTTCAAATTTTAAGCAGTGCTGACTTCCTTCGCCTGAAGTGTTTGGAAGGACTGCTGAGTACAAATAAAGGTTTGGTTTTCTATAATATTGCACTAAAGTTAATGTTATATCATCAAAAGATCCCTTTCTTGCCTCCAGATCATGTCAAAATTAATGCTTTTCCTGAGGAAAAAATGACCTCAAGATCCTGGTTTGGAATGTCGAATTTGATAAGGAATCAATAAGTAATGCCGGAATTTCTCTATACTACATTAAATGTAGTTTTCTCTCCCTTTCTCCCTTTTTGAAAAACGATCAACTCAAGTCACAGCCCGATGTAGCGTGTACCACAAGAATATACTTACTTCGCTTGAAGTTTTCTGTTGATCTTTTTGACATAATAATATCTGCTGTCCAATTGGATTGATTTGGTCTTCAACAAATAGAGAGGTAATTTCCATGGAAGGCAGCTCTGGAGGTGCAGTGGCTAGGCTATTGTCCTCTAACGGTGGAATCCTGGGTTCGAATCTCAGTGAAGAGCATGGATGTTTTCACTGAGTGAATAAAAAGTCTTCAACATCATTTCATTTATTCGCTGGTCATGTTCTCCATTAGATCAGCGAGTGAAAATCATGGGACGTAAACCTAAGAATTTGTTAATTAATTTTCCACGTCAGGTTCAATAAATAGTGAAAGCTAAAAAAAATTGTTGTCAAGTATCCTGAACCACAAGTCCTGAAAAAAAGTGTTTACACTCTGCGTATATATATCTGCTTTTGCTTGGATAACTTCGATATTTTGTGATGTAAGGTATCAGTTCAGAGCTACCATAAATCGCACCTTGTTTCCTGAGATAACAACATGATCAAATGAAATTTCAAGTCATCGCACAATTATTTCACTATATTTTTCATGTTTGACTCAGAATTGACCTTTGTGTTTATGATTTTCTAACATGATGGATCAAAAAATGTACCAGTACAAACGATTTTCTTTGCAGTACAATCCTGTAAAAACGAAGATTTACTGACTTTGGTAATGAAATCTCTCATTTTGGATGTGGGTCGGCTAGCCGACCTAATTATCACTTCCTAATAAGTATGCATGAATGGTACAAACAATAATTTTTACGGCACAAATGATAACCTTTCTGGTGGTATGTTTTTTATTTCAATTTAAAAGTTTGGGTCGACTAGCGTAAAGCTAGACGGCCCGAAATGAACATTATTAATTGGTATATATTTTTTTTTATTATTTTGCTCAAAAACTATTTGGGTACAAACGATTACGTTTGCCGTACAATCCGGTATAAACGAAGATTTGCTGATTGGCCTAAAGAAATCCCTTATTTTGTATGTGGGTTGGCTACCGTGAAGTTAGCAGACCCAATTAACACTTCCTAATTAGTATGCATTGTTGTGATTATATTGTTTTTTTCACACAAAAACAGGAGTAAACAATGCAAATTTTGTTTTGGTATGTAAAGGTGCATCTTTTGCCCTTGTCTGTATTTGTTTACTTTTTGTTGTGTACCTTGAGTACAGTACTCTCTTGTTTTTGTTGAGCGCTACATCTGTCTGTGTGTGTAGAGCAGTTGAGAGTCAGTCAGTCAGTCAGTCTTGTGTGGGATGGCAACTAGTGAACATGCTTGTTCAGAAGTCTGTCTTTCTATTCTATTCATTATTAGTTTTGCCATCCTCAAATGTCTTTTAACTCTACAAGTTATTGAGAGAATTTATCTGACTTATTTTCTACCAGTGTGTTTTGGAAGAATAAACTCCTTTTGTAAAAGTGAATCATCTCATTGGAGTTCAACTTATTTATTTGGTTATTTTGAACTTATGGTTCTTGTACAGTCTGCCATATACAACTGTGCATACTCTGGAAAGGACAACATGCATGAACGGTTCAAACGATAATTTTAAAGGTACAAACGAGGACCTTTCTGGTGGTATGTTTTTTATTTCGATTTGAAAGTTTGGGTCGGCTAGCGTGAAGTTAGCCGGCCCTAATATAATATGCAAGTAGCTTTTTGATTTTTTCGGTACAAACGAACTTGGAGCATTCGATTTGGGGTAGGCTAACTTCACAGAGATCTTGTATTGATATCTATGCTGTCAAAAGCATGCTGCTGGAAAGCTGTTTCTTCTACATTCAGGAGATGCTGTGATTCATCCTTTGAATGCAGATGAACTGAATGAGACAGCTGTACTGGTGAGAGAAAAGATCTTGAACGACACGCTGATATTATTGCTCAATCAAAAACTATAGCTTTATTACTTCTGTCAGTTTTCTCTTTCCTGAGTGATTCAATGACAGTGCTAGTGAACAGTTCAAGAGGTTTAGGGATGATATCAGATCCTCCACACTTCATTTCTTCCACTGCTGGATAAAGTTCAGTACCGTATGTCTTTCGTATATCCTCTCTGACAATTTTTGCTGCCATTTCCAAAAATGAAGTCTCTCACTATAATTCTCTCTGAATACTGCTTTTCATATCGTAAATTTTTTGTTCCCTCTTTTTGGAAAAAACCCTGTGCCACCAATCTAGCACGAAAACGAACATTATTACCCCCATCCTTCTTTAAGCTGAATACCATCTTGAACTAATAGGCTTCATAGAATCATCATACGGTAAAACTGTATAAACTTTTCGTTATCTGCTTCCATTGCTTTACAGTAGTTTGAATCTCCGTAAAATAAGCTTCCGCCTTAATATAGTAAGGATTATCAGATTCTTCATCTTCAGATATTGAATCTTCAACATCAGATTCAATTCCTGCATGTTGATGTACCGTATCGGAATTTTCATTCTTTTCCCGCCTATTCAACGACGGTAGCAAAGGGTTGTAGTCTCCCTCATTATCACGAATCATTGGTGATGTTACCTTTGAAATTAAACTTGTTCGGTTCATATGGCAACCCTTTGTCTTCACAAAATCTTCTGACTTCATTTAGAGAACGAAGACGGGGC
>KZ869734.1:57143-68142 GCA_003456935.1 Machilis hrabei | reverse complement strand
AATTGCACTGAAACAATTGCACAAGTTAACCAATCACCGTCGGTGGCGGGAAACATTGAAAGCCGTCCACTATGCAATGTTGCTAAGTCACCTGCCCGCTTTAGCCGGCCTGGAAGCAGCTAGCGCGGGAGTCACTGACTTCTCCTGTTTTGTTGCCTTCGCAATGTTGATATAAAAAGTCAAACTGTCAGGTAAACCCGTGTGCATTACCAAAATGTTATACTAAATACATATGAATTAGATAAAGATATTACGGTAAATGAAATTTCAAAGGTGATTACATAAAAAAGAAGGGTAAGGCTTCAGGTATACCCTATGAAGTGTTACAAAATTTAGATAGTAAATTTTTGGGCAATATGGTAAATATTTTTTACAAAATAATGAATCACTCTCGATTCCCACCCCAATGGTCAAAACCAATTATATACCCACTATATAAAAAAGGAAGTTTGAAAAACGTGGAAAATTAAAAGGGGCTATCGTTACTGCTCTGTCTTGGTAAAATATTTACATCGATATTACAAGCAAGACTAATGGAGTTTTTAGTATTAAATAATGTTATAATCGAAGCGCAATCAGGCTTCAGACAGGGTTATAGCATGGTAGACAGTATATTTACACTTCAGTGTATTATTGATAAATGTTTATATAAAAAAAAGGCAGAAATTATATGCATTTTTTGTTGACCTGTCTGCTGCTTTTGACAGAGTTAATAGACAATTACTATTTCACAAGGTGGCAAGATATGGGGTGAGCACAAAGTTTATTCAAATATTAAAATTGATTTATGAAGAGACAACTGCCCAAATATTAACCCCACAAGGGTTATCAGAGGAGTTCAATTTTTCAGTAGGCGTTAGACAAGGACGTATTTTAATTCCAGTCTTATTTCCTTTATTTTTGAACGATATAGAAGAAAAAATAGGGAAAGGAGGAATATGGACAAAAAAGGTTAATATAAAACTTTTGACGTACACAGACGATTTAATCTTGTTTATAAAACTTTTGACGTACACAGACGATTTAATCTTGTTCTCGGAGACGCAGGGAGAATTGCAACATCAAATAAACGACTTAGAACAGTATATCCAAATGAATGGTTTGAAATTGAATAGTGATAAATCAAAAGTTATGGTTTTTGGAAAAGGAGGAAAGATTAGTAAAAAGGATGTTTTCTTTTATTATAAGGAAAAACTTGAAATTGTGTNAAACTACAAGTATTTAGGATTTACCATGTCAAGAAGTGGTAAATTTAAGAACCACATTAATAAAATAGTAACCACTACCGACCAAACAGTAAATATTATTTGGAAAAGTTTTTTTAAGATCAGCTGTTCCATCACTAAGCCCCAAACTTTTAAGTGTTTGATGCCGTGGTGGGTATGCAGGTCTTATATGCGGCAGAAATCTGGGGAGGGCAAAGATTTATGGGAATAGAAAGAATTCAATCAAAATTTTTGAAACGTCTCCTAGGAATCAACTTATGTACTCCAAATTACATAGTTATGTCTGAAACAGGAAGACTTCTGCTGTTTATTGGAGCAATTCAGAGAATGCTTAAACATTTTTTTAAAATAATATGTATGAATGAAAACAGGTATGTTAAAATACTATTAAATTCATTAGAGAATCTTAAATGCTCATGGTTGACTAATTTAATTGGATTGTGTAATCAGGCAGGAGATAGGTGACCAGGGATTGATAAATGGGAGGAATTGGGTTCATGGAAAACTTTTTTCGAAGTTGTATTGTTCAAAACAATTGAAATAGAGATACAGAACAGACAGATAAAATTGATAACTCGTTGTATTTTCCTTTATACAGGCATATTAAAATGGGTTTTTGGATGGAAAATTATCTTGTGAAAGGGTATGTATACCCTTTTTCAGATGAGATTGATTGCTAAACCACTCAAATATGTTGTGCATAAAACAGAGGATGATGTATGTGATTTATGTAATCAATGTGTAGCTGAGGATATGTTTCAAGTATTTCTTGAGTGCTCAGCATATAGTTCTATCCGAGAGAAACATTTGAATATGGCACAAATACTAACAAGTTTCCCAAAATTAATTATATTAAAGAAGTTATTGCATCAAGGACCTGGGCTTATGGGGAAATGAATTAAAAATGAAGCCAACTCGTACATTAAGAGAAATCAAATGTGCACTATTGTTATTGAAATGTGAACTATTATTTATATGTAAACTACATTGTAAAGGTGTTGTACTGTATTGTTCATAGTTTCAATAAAAATCTATCTATCTANATACAACTCAACGGTATGGATACTGAACCTACACCGAAGGCTAAAATATGGCTTGGATGGTAGTGTTGTAACGATACACAAAAAAACAATACCTATTCTGATGCTAAATCTTTTTCATCAATATTTTTACGTAAACCGATATTTTTTGTGTTTTACTCAATATATCGCAATTGCATGAAATAAAAAAATAATTACTGAACCAGTGTTTTTATTCTTTCATGATTGTACCAAGCTTTGTTTTTGGTATATATTATCATAAAATAAGACAACTATTACATATTGATATACTTCTGGGCTAGGTTGCAAGAAAAATCTTAAGTCTGTTTTTCTTGAAAATCACCCCTGAAGATGAAATTGAATTCTTGAAAATTAGGCTGGAAAAGCACAATCANAATCATTGATTCCTACTTACTGAAGGAAGGTTAGGAGAAAAAAGAAGGTACAGGTGGACGAGGAAAGGTGGACAATAAAAAAAAAAAGAGGATAAAGAGTAGTGAGGAAAGGCAGGGAATTAAGAAAGTGAGTGAGATATTTACAAGACAGAAATATTAGTCTAGAAAAGCACAATCATTGGTTGCTGCTAAATCCAGAAAGACAGTAAGGAGAAATAGGGGATAGCAGAGGGAAGAGGAAGACAAAATATAAAAGAAAGCAAGGAAGGAAGAAAACGGAAGTAAAGTATTTATATGTCTGCACCTAAGGCATACATGTATAAGATTGTTTATAGTTAACAAGTTGTATAGCTTTGAAAATCAGAAAACTCCACTTGGACACACACACACACACACACACACACACACTTTTTCCATGGGGATATGTTCATTTTAACTTCACTGGCCAAATTTCTTTGATAGCATTTTTGTGATCTACAGGGTAAGGGTATTTGGTCCATCGAAAATACATTTTAGTGGAATTTTTTGGAATTGAAGTTAATGTTAATTTAATATATTTTGAATCATGTTTGCTGTGAACAAGAAACATTTAAGATATAGATGAGTTATAGATATTTCCCTTACATTTCAGGCTGATCCTTCCATAGAAAATTTCAGACGGAAAATGAAGAAAGAAGAAGAGGAAGATAATGAAGATCTCCCTGAAGTAAAGACAGAAAATGAAGAAAGTTGTGGCTACACAGCAATTGACCTGGCTGAAAGCAATCCAGAGGTGAGAGGATATTTAATTATAATACAATGTGAAGGTAAGGTNANAGAGTAAAAATGAACAACAAGGACAACAGGACTTAATGACTGATTTGATTTTGTGTCTTTGTCTGTCCTTTCATTGAAAGCTTTTGAATGAGGTGACGGATTCTGACCAAACTTGGCAGCCATATGGAAACAAAATGGTGGCCTGTTAAAACAATAATTTGGCAAATTTTATTGGCATTTGTGCAGATTTTACAAGCTCCATTTGCTTATTTCGCAGTTTTTTTAATTTTATAATGGTCATTGNAAATGTGAATGCAGTTTGTGCACATATATAGCAAGTGAGATGTACACTTCAGAATACTGCTAGTTATACAGGTGTTGATGAATCATTTGGAAAAAGTTAATTGTTAAATGTATTACAATGTTTAAAATTTATAGCAGCTGTGTTTTAATGTGGCAGAGATTGATCTTGCACAGAGATGTATAAACAGTTAGTTTGCTGACATCTCCAACATTGGTTATGTTAATGAATGACAAATGTTTTAGTTTCACTCGCAAGGGGACCTTACAGCNGAGAGGTCATCAATTTCAACCAGCTTTTTTGGAGTGAAAGTAGAGCCAAAAGAAGGAAATACGTGTCTTGGCGTTTGATCTAATGGGCCCTAATTTAAGAGATATAGGGCTCCCCAAAATTCAAGGAATCCATAGTGTACCACATAAGCCAAGAATTAGCTATGCTGTGAGTTAGTATCTTGCTTGGCTGTTACGCCGTAAACCCGGGTTCAATCCTGTTGTTAACCCATCTTAATTTTTATTTTTTCAATAAAACCTTGTGTTTCAAAGCACCAATAATGATTTTCATTATTAATGTAAATAATCCATCAAAACATTGTCTTCACGAAAATGTTATCAACCATGTGATGTTTCTTTTTTTCATCAAGTGAAAAACTTTGTAAAAAATTACAAAACTGCATTGCAATTTTACATGAACAGTGACAGTTAAACAAGCATAAAGATGCTATTGCAATACATTCACTTATTCATCATCAACTTTCGGCTCCNATTTTTAAGGATGTGTTACAGTATGCTTGGTTTACTGCAAAATTAGTAAACTACAAAAAAGTGTNGGAAATGTGAATCAAATTTGCTTCCCAGCTGACATTAGACGAGCAAAATGTAGTTGCTCAAAGAATTTGTTTATGATATGCTTGCGCTGTAGAGAACTTTTATGTTTTCATTCTTTTTATGACAAATACGATCCCAAATTTTAAATGAATTAACGAAAGCGAGACCTCCGACAGTGGCATTTAAAACCCTAAAATTACTTTAAAAGCATTAAAATAGCATTACAATATAAATTAAAAACAAATCGTAGCTTTTACTTCTATTCATTAATTTCCCCTAACAATTCTTTCCTTCTGCGCCTCCCTGGCTGGCGACTTTTTCGTATCGGAAGGAACAAGCACCCCGGTATCAAGGGAAAACCATTATCCAGCATTTTTGAAATAACAGATTCGTTTTTTAAATGTTCGTCCCAAATAAAAATATGCAGTAGTTATGGATGGCATATTAAACTTTCATTTTATCATAGATTGCTCTCTGTAGTTTCAGATGTTTGTCATTTTTATATTACAACAGTTTCTGCCATTTATTCAATTCATAATTCAATTTTGAAGTATGCATTCTTTTTTAACATGTTATTTGCATAAAGACAACGCTTTGATTGATTATTTACATTAAGAAACTCATTATTTGCACTTCAAAACACAGTTTTATTGAAGAAAAAAATATTGGTTATGAACAGGATTGAAGCCGGGTCAACGGAGTGGCAGTCTAGCAGTCCACTCATCCACCCACCATGCCTATCTCAATAGTGTTGCTTAATTCATGCCTCACAGCATATGCTACGGATTCCTTGAATTTTGGTGAGACCTATACTTCCCAAAATAGTGCCCAATAGATCAAATGCCAAGACATGTATTTCCTTATTTTGGCTCTACTTTCATTCCAAAAAATCTAATTGAAATCATTGACTCTCAGCTGTAAGGTCCCCTTGTGAGAAACTTCCTGGCCCACATGGGGTACGAACCCAGGAGCTACGGAAACGCCTCCAGCCCATGCTAGCGATGTTGCACACCTTACAGACAAAATGTTGACCTCGACTACTGCTATCTAAGGAGCTGCCAGCATCAGCATGAAATCGGTCGCTGAGACTTGTTACTGATAGCCTATAGGGCTGTTCTACTACAAGATTTCTANTATTATATGCCCCATGTGGGCCAGGAATTTTCTCAGTGAAACTAAAACATTTTTCATTCATATAATTGTCTGAGAACAAAATTTAATATATACGGAATTAGTTATGTTGTGTTAATTTTCAGATACGTGTTCTTATGCACATCTACATGAGCATTCATGGTTGTGTATGGTTTTCTGAAGGTTGTGCACGAGGCTATATACAGGGTGTCCCACGATGACCTGGCCACCTTAATAACTTCGTTACTACGAGAGATATGACGAAAACATGTTATATAAAAGTTTAATAATGAAGAAGGTTTTATTAGAAATTATGTTCGTTAAATAAATCAATTTACGTTTTTCAAATAGGAATGTAAAGTTTTTGTTATCTCATGTTAAAGAAAATTGTATTCTCTTTTAAACGATACCAAACAGTCGATACTTTGCGTAAAAACAGAGGAAAATAAATTATATTCAAGGTACAGGATATACTTGATATGCATTTCCTTTTCCGAGCCTCAATTTTTACATTTTATACACAGAACAAGAAATTATTTTTACAATGATATCAAACACGTCATATGTTGGNAAACAAAAGTACTAGTTACCATAATACAGTGGAATTGTTATCATTTCAGCACTAACACTATCAATAACTATGTAAATCAAATGTATATCCTGTATGTTGAATATCATTTGTTGTCCTCTGTTTTTACGCAAAGTATGGACTGTTTGGTATTNTTTGAAAGAGAATACAATTTTCTTTAACGTGAGATAACAAAAACTATACATTCCTATTTGAAAAACGTAAATTGATTACNGGAAGTACCATTTATTTAANGAACACAATTTCTAATAAAACCTTCTTCATTATTATAGTTTTGTGTAACATGTTTTCGTCCTATCTCTCGTAGTAACGAAGTTATTAAGGTGGCCAGGTCAATGTGAGACACACTGTATACTGGTAATTAGATATCGGAAACTTTTTGATGAGAAACAAGTATCCGGGTGATTCTCCAAAAACTTAACAATATCATGTCCAATTATAATAGCTCAGGAACGGTTTTAATTAGATGGTTGATTTTTTTTATATTTGTAGATTAAGCAGTTGACCCCTAGCTATCCCCATGCATACAAACGTAAATATTCAATAATTTTTGTACTGTAAAAATGTATAAGGGCCTAAAAGTCACTCTCCTGGTCAGTCCGGATCTTTTTTAAAACATACTAAATTTGTTTAAAATTTTATCATTAATATTACACAAGTTCCATTATTATTAATCAATTTTGTATACTTGAAGGTATAAAACAACATTTTAAAACAATTTAAATATTTGACATTACCCAGCTACATCACTTTAAAGTTAGTCCTGAGGTTTTGATGTCACTCTCCTGGCTCAGGGAATATTTGACAATGTGCAGTGAAAGAAAGGGAATTTTTAGTTTTTTTTTGTGGCCACACTATTTTTCCATCCATTTTGTTGGAACAATAGAGTGGTGTGCAAGATCTACTTCTNCTGGTGTTTTTCTCAAATTTAAGAAGTTTTAAATTGAGGTAAGTAANATTTGTTTGCTGTCATTCTCCTGGCATTTTTCAAGTCACAATAAAACTGGTTGTGTCACTCTCCTGGCACTATTTGTCAATCTCCTGGTGGCTAAAATTCAAATGCCTAATTTCAACCACTTTGGAGCATGAAAGGGAATTCCCTTTATTTTTCCCTTGTTTATGATCTCATATAGAGTAAGTGTGAAATTCTTCAGATTTTTTAAAACAGTTTTGAAATTCATGGGTTTTTGCTTTAAAAATGTTATGTTTTTGGAGAATCACCCATCCACATGTTATGCCCCAGGTTTTGGTAGCCAAGTGCTATTATGGAGTGAGCATTAAGATTCAAGCTGAACAAACTATTATTAACGTTATCNGTAANGTGTTTGATCAAAGACAATTAACATGTCCCGTGAAAGTGTTTTCCATATATTACATTATGTACTTTGTGAGGTTGGGATGTGTGTGTTCCCCCCAAAATGTGGTATTAAAATAACTAAATACGGGACATAAGTGGACATTTGTGCAATGAACGTATCAACATGAAGTCCTATTATTGTATGTACAATTTCCAGAGAAAGCAGCTCTGATCCTATCTTCATTTTACTCTATTTTGCTAATTTACAGTACTTTTAAGATAAAAAACTCATAAAGACTATAAACTACATTCCCAAGACTCAATACTTATTTAGATATTGGAATAATTGTACAAGAGTACATAGATCTTCAAACCGGTGGTCACAGAAGCATTTTGATAACTTGGAGGTAAAATTTGACTAAATAAAACAGGCTTAATTGCTTCTTTGGGCATATGATAACTATGGTGTCATTGAATTTAAGAAAATTTAAGTCTTGTTCCTTTGTAAGATTTGTATACATTCAGTACTCGTGTTACATTTTGCAAATCAGTCGTTGGAGGTGTGTATCCTAAACTTTTTAATATTCCTTATTGTCCTTGATTACAATGCGTACGCAGGGTTGTTATGTTTAAAACAAATGCTCATGTTTTTTTAGTTTGTTTTAAACATTTAAAACAGATTCGTTTTTTAATTTAATAAATAAGTTCTAAAACAAATCTACAAAAGCAATCTTTTATTGCATTAGTGTTTTACAGATAGCTTAAAAAATGAAAACATTAAGTATGGAATCTACTGCGTACCATGCCAGAATCACATGTAAATAAGTAAACAAGCATTATGTCATTGAAAAAAAAACTAGTTTTAAATAATAAAAACTTGTATAAAACATGTTTTAAACCCAAAAAAATTTTTTAATTCTTTTTTGAAAGCCATGTTTTTTTCCAACCCTGATGAGTAGATGTAGTTTTTTATAGTTAAAGTCCATGGCGCGGCGGCTCCTTTGTTATAATGCACTTGTATTTCGGAGAATGCCGTGCTGCACCAATACATTTTGTGATATTGAATATTGCATCCGGAACAACAGAATATTCCTCGGCCTTTAAAACAAATATAACACGGCATTCTTACTTTCTCCGAAATATGAAGTCTTGGGACAGGAAAAATGTCTTCGGCTAAAAGCTTCGTGCATTTTATCCAGTCCCACGACTTTATATTTCGGAGAAAGTAAGAATGCCTTTTTATATTTCAACTTAAAATCAGCTAAAGTGTGATTCAATAACTGACTGTTTGTGCAGTGATGTATATGTGAAACAATATAGAGACTAGATTTAGGTTATTTATACGCATTAAAAAAATGTTAATAGCTAATATGCTCTCTCCAGATTCTTGCTTTGCTGCAAAGGTACTGCCCTCCTGCTGTCTCAACTCCAAAAGATGTTGTTATTAAGGAAGAACCAATTGACGAAGCAACTCCAGTGACTCCTGAGGACGATATTCCTCAAGGAATTGATTCAGGAGTAGATCTGCAAAGCAGAGACTTGACCTCTTCAGGTAAGGTGTAATTTTATGGATTCACCTCATATGTATTTATACACGTGTTCGTTTGTCGTTCGATTAATAATGGTTAATTATATCACTTTGGAAGCTAAATTGGTGAGCCAATATATATATTTTTTGGGGGTTAGTCTGAGTCTCAAATTGTTTGGACTGAACAATATTTACCATAAACAATTGTATCAAAGCTGTGCTGTGTTTTAATCAGTTTAGTTCATTGACAATTGACAGTCATTGGGTTTATTATAATTATTATTCTCTGAACTAAACCATACTTTTTTTGTTAACACTTCTTAGTGTACAGTTATGTATGAAACAAGCAACTTTGTATCTTACACTGAAAAACTGCAACAGAATTTAGAAAACACATTTTAGCATAGTTTTAGAAATTCACTTAGCTTTTAAAAATATGTATAACATGTTTCTTGATTTTGAGTTCAAGCTCTGAGTTGAGAATACAAATCTGAAATGAAAATCATGTTTACATATCACTCAGATAACATAACAGTATTGTTAATGTACTGACGATTGGTAAAAATTTAAGATCTCAATATCATTTATGTGGNCCAGGGTCCTGTTACAGAAGCTAATAATTGCAGCAACGTCCAGCTTTAAATATTAGACTGTTAAACAGCATTTTAATACCAGTATACTTAGGTTTGAATATTTGTTACATATTGCAAATGTGGCTGCAGGACTAAAATTATAAGACGTTATCTTACAGGCTAATTCAGAGCTATTTGCTTGCTGAATCTGTCAAATGGACTGAATAAAAGATTTAAGATTTTGTTGGATAAAATATGTTCTTCATAATTCACAGTCACTGTTTAACTGTATTGGGCTGTCTTTAATTAATGAAAATAATTAAATGAACACGAAAACACAAATTTTGTTAAAGGCCACAAAAACCTTCAATTTAAGGAAGTACAATTGAAAATCNATAGATGAAATTGAAGCAATTTTTTTTGTAATGAAACTGTAACAAAAATCTATCATAAATGGACAGTTTTCAATATCAGAACTAAAATATTTGTATTGCAGCATCAGAAAATGTTGGTATCAGCCCATAGAGGTATCAATAAATAAAGCAATACAAAAACTGTACAAATTTAATATCCTGTTCAGTACAATTCAATGTGGGCACTGTCTTGCTCTGCATACCTCCAAACAATATCCAACTTCGTGTCAGGTGTTTTCCAGCATATCAGGCATTNTCTGAGCAACCGTATCTGTGATGTGTTGTCTGAATTCTGCATATCTTGAACTTTTTGCTGATACACAAAGTCCATTATATTCCCATGCAAAACAATCATGCAGTGACTTAGGTGATCCCCTCTTCTGATCCAGTGACCAGGAAATGTTTTAAGATGATGATGTCACTGTGATAATGGAGTGGAACCCATCTTCTTGAAATACTGATTTGAGGGAATTTGGGGCATGGCAAATTTTTGCAGCATATCCAGATAGTTGTGCCCTATCCCAAGTCTCCATCATAGAAAAGAAAGGACCAATAAATCCATTTCGGTGTAGCCCTAACCAGACATGTNCCTCTTAATTTATTTTCATTGAAATAATGGGTTTTCTTCCCCCAGATGCACCAGTTATGTATGTTGCCTTGCCACATAGATGAAAGGTTGCTTCATCTGAATAGCATGCTGTGAACATAAAAACTATTTTTATCCGTTTTCCATTCTCGGTGTACACATCGTTGAACATGTATTACTGATNTCATTTCTGCTAACCAAAGCACACACAGCACATTCCACGGTGACATCCACACCTCTACTGACACTTCAACTGTGTCATGCACATGCATGAACGCTACACTTAGGCATAGATTTAACCTTGGCACCTGGCCTCCAACAATATTGGGAGTGTTTGTGCA
>KZ869733.1:59376-73992 GCA_003456935.1 Machilis hrabei | reverse complement strand
TAAATTCTATATACTAGTGCTTTTAGTGATCGTACAAGCAAAGAATAACTTGTTGATCGTAGTAGTCACCAACGTTGCCATAAAAAAGATACTAAGGCCCATAAACTATTATGAGGGTACATTGCAGCATTACGTCTTTAGACATCCCATTACATATGTAACGATGTGAAATGTTTTAAAACATATCATATATAAAACAGACACGTGCTAGGGTAACACAAAACGTACGACGATTTTTACAGTNTAAACTTTGTTCGATCACCATTATGAACTTAAAATTAGTTAATTAAATAATTCATAGTTTCCACTGATTATGAAGTATTCCGATTTTAAAGTACGATACTACGTGATTCAATCTTGATTACAAACAAATAAACAAGAAGTAGCAACAGCAGACGACATATCCGGGTTAGCAATTAAAAGCAATATAAAACGATATAAGCAACAGACGACAGCAGTTGACGTTTTTTTCATCGTTAATATTCAAGGCGCCTAAAATTCAAGCACAGAAACACAATCGACGATGCAATTTCCCGAGTATCAGGTTACTTGTTTATTGAATATAGTGCTGTGAGAAACTAGTTTTACTTTCAAGTGAACAATTTTAACATCCCACGTTACAGTTCCACGATTACTACATTTCCCCATTACGATGCATTCAAACACCTATGTTTCTATTAAATGCATGTACAAGATGGGAATTCATATTTTCACGAACAGAATACTTAGCCTTTTCCTTCCATCCAGCTTTCACCAGATCAAGTTCAAAGACTCGTTTCACTTTCACTGGTACAGGCAACTTTCACTTAATACTTTGTTCCAATCTTCTTGCATTAAGAAAAGCCTCCGTGATTACGCGCTGATGCACAAACAAACTGTCGTTAGTGCTCAATATAGACAAAGGAGATTGTTCTTCAACTGAATGTTTCATCTGCTGTCGTTTTAAACGGGCTCCATAATAGTGTATTAACAGAATCACATACAACGATAAATTGAAATTACATTGTCGGGTGTTTAATTTCCAATTATTTACACTAGATTTATTGAGTCTATTTAAACGAACATTCGCGAGTAGCAAAGCTCGTGCAATGAGGAACAGAAGAAGACCTTTAGTTAACCTTTATACTGTATAATTTTAACAGTTTTATTCAATGTTCCCACAACGAGGTATGTTTTGTCTCGTCGCGCTTCTAAAGAGAGGTTTTACGGTGTACAGTACCAGCATCGATTTTCTCATACCCAAACGAAGCGTAGCGCAAATTTCGTATCGCTTAAAACGCAAACTTTCGTTCACTTACAAAGCTTCGAAAACCTGTAGGTTCAGATTGAAGAACGGACAAAAAGTGCACCTTGTATTAGTTGGAAATGAAAAAGAAGTTCTTACGAAATCTTACCGTACACCAAACAAAACTTAAGTGCACCTCTGTTTCCATACTTCGTATAATACATACACAAACTATTTCACTTGAGATTCGAACCCAACATGAAAAATACAAGTTGGTAAATTTTGTGTTAACAGTTTTTGGATCAGGTATGCCATACCGTTATGCAACATCTTAACTCTGGGCGGCACTCATTGCTAACCTTAAACCTGCATAAGGGCACAGGTTCATACTTTCTAATAATGTTTATTAAAATACAGGGTTACCGCATTATATTTCAAAACAAGTTTTGTATTAACCTTGGCAACGGTTGAAACCGGCCGTTGCAGAAGACTTCAGCTCTTCGACCATTAATAGTCATTTTAATCATATATCACATCAAATACATATTACGAGTGCGAATAGCCGAATACAGTTGCCGAGTTGTTTTCACTTGAACCATTTTAACGTTTGTCTTACATGGCCACACACATGACTGGAATTCGATAAGAAACTAAATTATTCATATTAAGTTGGAAAAGCTATTAAGAAAATGAGCTAAAACATCAGTTATCATCGTCAAACTTCCAGGAAACAGCCTTACAAACGCTCTTCAATACCTCCACTCCTCAATACCTCCACTCCGTAAGTGACTTCCACCACCCGCGTCTCATTTCACTAGAAACAAAATCACTGTAGGGTCAATCCATATGAAGTCTGCCAATTATGAATTTTCTGGTTGCTTGACCATTTTGAAAAAAATTTCACATGTACCTCCTACAAAAAACTGAAACATGATATTTCTTTCCAAGGTAAGATAGTGACGCCCTGGAAAGTCATACTTTTGCAAAAGTTTTGTCATGGTTTAGCCCACTTTTTCACCATTTAAAAGTGCAATAAGCTAACCAATGCACTGGACGAAAAATGTAGCCCAGACCCTGCTGCGAACAATGTTTTTTTTCCAAGGTTCTATCACTTCCCAGTCCAAAGATATTTGCATTTGCGTAAACGCCTACAAACGCAAAAATAGTTGTCCGCCATGATCTAAAGATGGCCGCCATATCTAAACGGAACAGAGTAAAAATAAAATAGTTGTGGTTTTGTATTATTGGTATATAGGGGTGATATCTGAAAAAAAATGTAAATCATCAAGCAACCTGTGTTGGTTGACTTCATATGGATTGACCCTATAAAGATACACGTACATATTTACAACAGAAGTTAACTTTAAACTACATATTTGTTAGACTTCAAGCGACCGTTTCTTTTCAAAGATTTAACGTCTGTGGCATAGTGCTCTCAATTCAAACCCCTTGATCCTACGACAAATGTAAAAATACACCGCTGGCTTAAGTGAATAAAATCTCCCATGGCCATAAACGATTAGATTTAACCAAATCCTACGGACTATGGGTACGACGAATGCTTCGTCTGAGCGCGACTGATTTATTCCAATTTACGTTTTATTCTTGAGAGAACACTATCATCTTTAAAAACAGACTCCATTTTCTAAGGAAGTTTAGCTCCTGGTCCACAATCTATTTTTAAAATACTGTTTTCAGTTTAGACATTTAATTAATGACAATGATAAAGGGAAAACAACCATAAGTGACGCTGATAAGGTTGCCAGTGCCTCACGACATTTTAAGCGACGATTATAGTATTTCAAAGNGAACGAAAATTTGAGTTTTAAGCGAAACGAAATTTAGCGCTACGCTTCGTTTGGATATGACAGAATCGATGCTGGTACTGTATCATATTTAAAAACAGTCTCCATTTTCTAAGGAATTTTAGCTCCTGGTCCACAATCTATTTTTAAAATACTGTTTTCAGTTTAGACATTTAATTAATGACAATGATAAAGGGAAAACAACCATAAGTGACGCTGATAAGGTTGCCAGTGCCTCACGACATTTTAAGCGACGATTATAGTATTTCAAAGGAGTTTGTTTATGCCTCTTCAGAAAAATGCCTTTTGCAGAAAAATGTTCTGACGTTCAACTACACAATTTCTTGTCGATATTACTAAAAAGAGTCNATGTTTCGTAACNCCTACAATATACGACGATCGACTGGTTTCACTAAACAAAAACATTTTTTAAGAGCAAGTTTTATTCATTTAAGTTTCAAGCAACTTGAAACATCTCAATCACACGGTAGACCCAAGCGAGGAGCAAATATTACTGTGATGTTACCTAAACCAATGTGCCACCTCAACTGCAACTTCTTATTCAAACTGACGAGGGTTCAGCATAACATTGATCTAAGCCACTTTAAAAAATATGAGAAAAGTCAGTCAACATGCAGTGCATGGTTTTTCATGGGTTTAAAAAACTGAGTTATTGTTGTTGTTCATTTTATTTACACTTCAAGTCTGTAATGCTATAAGAACGAGAAATTTGAGAACTGAATAAAACTACATTTACTGTTATTTGAACACTGTTGTATCAGATACGGTACCATAAATGAAAGTAATGAACAATTTGCATTTATAATATACGCATTTTAATGTAAATAAAATTTAGTGCAAATAAAATGTTTACCAAGATAAACACTGTCTCACTGTAATAGGTAATGCAATCTTGGAAAATAAAATAAAACTATATCTTACACTAACATCGTATTTTTGAACACGTTAATTTTAATTCCAACCCTTAACGTTTCCAGACAATACGACTACTCTACTTACTATCAGATGTCGTTAAAATCTCTATTTTCAAGGGGAGGTGGGTTAAACTGAAATCCCACTAAGGCGCGCCGAACCACGCCTCGCAGCCGAAAAGAAGTTTCCGTTGTATGCTTCTTATGAAATCCAATGGTGCAACGCCCACTAAGGCACACAGAACTGCGCCTCGCCGAACCGCCGGTTGTGGAAATTCTGCGCCAGAGTCTTGGTGTTTCTAGAGAAGATTTTGTTCCTTTCGCTGTCCTGCTCCGCCTCTCTGTGTGCGTGGCAGACTGAAGGAATCAGGTAAGGAATGCACGCTCGTGTAATTTCGACATCACTCGGGTGTCTTCGTTTCGTGCCGACTTGCAACCCTCGGTGGAAGGCGCATGGAATATTCTACACGGCGGTTCGGCGAGGCGCTATATAGACCTATGGGCGGACCCCGGAGAAATGGCGCATGGAAATTTCCATACGGCGGTTCGGCTCGCCTAAGTGGGCTTTCAGCTTAAGTGTTGTTGCACCGGCTGTTTCAACTTTACCTGTATTTTACAGTGATGAGAATGTATGGTGGATTCGTTACGCTGTATAGGAGAAAAAAAATTGTGTCTAGTCACGATCAGATTTTTTGAATTATTGCTAATGAAGCTGACGAAATATTTAGAGGTTTACTAAAAACTTTCAAAAGTTATAATATACAGTNATACTTTTCTCACAAATTCCATCNGAAAAATGTAGAATTCTTTGAANGAAAGNTCCATTTTCTGTGTAATAGATTTAAACTCACATGGAAAAGGTAACGAATTCCACAAAGCTGGACAGTCTTCGGTGGAAAAGGTACGTAAATGTTGCTTAAGCTGCGACCTTTGAGTTTGTGACACTTGCCTGAAGTGACATTTGTTCGGAGATGGAATTTAGTAACAGTTGCCCGGAAAGGTTAACGAGTCCTAGGAAGTCTCAAATTGAAATAATTTTAGACAGTGACAGTTACACTGTGGTGATTGGGAAGGGAGTGATGGGAACACTGATGGATCGGTTCACACGTTTTAGACCTGGATGGCTCCTTGCGCCGGTGATTCGGCGGCCGTGTCTGGCCCAGTCTAATCTGGTAACCCGAAATGGTCTGATAATCCTAAATTGTCTGGCATCTGTTATGTATTTTTCTACTATATCCGGATAATTTTAAGCGACTGATTACTTTTTCTATTGTGATGTAGATTTCTCAGAAAAAGTCCATTGCTGTTACTAATTGATGCTCAATGCTCAGTGGAGGGCATGGAAAACATGGCATGGAAAACTTGGTTGAAAGATCCTATTCAGAGACTGGGTAGTGTGTCTGTGTGTAATGTTTAACCCGAAGAATCATGTAAAAACAAAGAAACATACAACAGTACTGATTACCACAAACTAAGTGTGATTCATAATTATTAAACTGCAGAGCTAGCATGCATCACATATACCGTATTCGTCAACGGTGTTCAAAACCGGGTCACAGGGTCAGTATGTCTGTCCTGTGACCTGGTGCTAAAATGCAACCCGGTTCACGTGTTCCATCTCTGGATGGGAATAGAGGGGGTGGGATATGTTAATGTCCTCCGCACCACCCGTAACTCAAGGTTATTTGTTGTCTGTCAGTAGGCAAGTGCTCTTTACCACGGTTNATTTGCTTGCTGCCGAACTGTGTACATCGTAGTTTTCATGGAGTTTATCAAAACCAGCGAGGGCAAGCCGTTGTTGACTTTAAGCGGATATCAGTACATAGTGGACTAAACAAGGGGAATGTCACTTACTGGCGCTGTGTAAGCTATACGAAGATAAAGTGTAAAAGGCAATTTCAACTAAAACAATGTGNAGTTTTACGAGAACCATGTCATATTTGTGTCCTGGACGTTACTGCAAATGAGGTTAGGGTTCAAGTAAANGGCCTATGCCAAAAAACGAGCGAGGGACGTAGATAACTCAATCTCAAATACTATTTTATCGTGGTTCCGACTTTGTGATGGCAAAAGCAGCTGAGACAAGTGCCAACAAAAACATTAGGTTCAATAAAAGATCCGGCTCATTCAGAAGAGGTCATCCTACCGTAACAACTGTTAAATATAAATAACAGAGGAAACTTTCATCTTCATGACGGCAATCGCAAGGGACCTCATCAGGATTCTAGTGTTTGCCAACGTATTTTGTTGTTGTTGCTGCTGCTGGACTTTCAAAAGTTCCAGTAAGCAGTTTGGCAAATCTTAACCATTCACGCCAATCTGGGATGTTCTTTGGATTAAACTGTCATCCCTGTCATGTACGCACTTCTGCTGACAAATAAAAGAAAAAAACGATGACAGATTATTTACAGCTGTGAAGAACTGCGTGCATCGGTGGAATCCAGTCTGTTGTTACGGAGCATGAGATGGCCGCCATTCAGTCACTAAAATATTTTGAGCATGTTTCTGGTCTCAGGACCAAGGATTGAAGAAACATTAAAAAAAAGTGTCGGAGCCGAAATGTTACATTACACGCGTTTTTTGTGTGTATTTCTACAATCCTTGGTCTGAGACCAGAATCATCTGCTCTTACTTCAAGGACTGATAACCCAGACTATGAACTAAAATCTTTGTTCCCATCAGCAAAGACTTGCAACAACCACTTCAATCACTATCTGTGGAGAAAAGTACAAGAACTTGGCCTTGTGACTGAGTATAACGAAAAAGTTCGGCTTCACGTTCTTCTATGCTGCACTGGCTCACGTACCACTAGATAAGATTGACAANNTACCGTAACAACTGTTAAATATAAATAACAGAGGAAACTTTCATCTTCATGACGGCAATCGCAAGGGACCTCATCAGGATTCTAGTGTTTNCCAACGTATTTTGTTGTTGTTGCTGCTGGACTTTCAAAAGTTCCAGTAAGCAGTTTGACAGATCTTAACCATTCACACCAATCTGGGATGTTCTTTGGAATAAACTGTCATCCCTGTCATGTACGCACTTCTGCTGGCAAATAAAAGGAAAACAAAACGATGATAGATTATTTACAGCTGTGAAGAACTGCGTGCATCGGTGGAATCCAGTCTGTTGTTACGGAGTATGAGATGGCCGCCATTCAGTCACTAAAATATTTTGAGCATGTTTCTGGTCTCAGGACCAAGGATTGAAGAAACGCTAAAAAAAGTGTCGGAGCCGAAACGTTACATTAAACGCGTTTTTTGTGCGTATTTCTACAATTCTTGGTCCTGAGACCAGAATCATCTGCTCTTACTTCAAGGACTGATAACCCAGACTATGAACTAAAATCTTTGTTCCCATCAGCAAAGACTTCTGGTTGCAACAACCACTTCAATCACTATCTGTGGAGAAAAGTACAAGAACTTGGCCTTGTGACTGAGTATAACGAAAAAGTTCGGCTTCACGTTCTTCTATGCTGCACTGGCTCACGTACCACTAGATAAGATTGACAACGCGTGGTTATGCGTCCAGGAAAACACACCCGATCATGAAGAACTCCTCCGAGGTTTCTACGACTTCGTCGACCAGTAGCTTAAAACCCAAAATATTCCAAGAAATGCAGTATAAGCTGAAACAGGGAAGTTAAGGAGACAATTCTGAGGATTTAAAATGGTAATTCAGGGCAAGTATCATAACCCGATATGTGAGTCAACCAAGATAGTTGAGTAAGGGGGTGACTTCCGCGCAAGTGTTCCGAACCCATCGTATGAAAGGTCATGGGTTCGATTCCATCCCAGAACTGGATGTCTCATTGTGAATGTTCTTGTGTAATTTCACTAAACGCAATTCATTCATAATCATAACTGCACACAAACTCATAAGTAGCATAAAAGGTAGCAAAGGAAAAAGTTTATAATATATTTTTCACAATAGACGTAGAGAAACATCAGAAGTAAATCAGATGGGTGAATAAAGCAGTAANTGGTATTTCTTGACTAANAAATACACATTCCAATTAGCCTATATTCTGCACTGTTCCAGCAATATTTTACGCCGCAGGGACTGATATAACTTACAATATTATTAGACAATAAAATTTTGGTCAATGGGGTACAAGTTATATCGCGAATAACATGTTCACTATTTATGAAATTCGATAATTAATGGAGTAACTAAAATACACCGTGATTTACAACCAAACGCCTACTTTCATTACTCCAGCCGACAAGAATGAATTAACTTTCCAATCTTGTTACCTTCATCAACAAAAAACAATAAAAACCACCCTTTTAGAACTGAAATGTAAACTGGCGTATTTAAGACGTAAATAAAATTGATGTATTTTACATGTGCCTGTACATAATTACACTGTAGCTTCTGGACAGATTGTGCGAGTGTTACAGTTTATGTCTCAATTCGAAAACTTGTCCTCTACAGTTATTATTTAATGAAACGAAACATATTTAAATCCCTGCCGAAAATATGATCTAAACGTGCCATCTCTCATTGCCAAAGAATTCACGTACGTTTAAGTGCACAGCTCAATAAAATTGCTTGTTGGTTTACTATGAACTGCACTAAATGTGTTATCCCGAAGTTCCTACCAATGTATACTTGTGAGTGTGCATTTCTTTGACACTCAAACACTTAAAATGTAATAAAGTCGTTTCAAACCTTAGATGACAGTATTGAGCTTATGGAAGACGTTGCTGCCAAGTCTCAAACTCATTTCGTGCAAATAAATCAAATAGACTTACGAAACGATACGACAAACGGGCCTGAAAATATATATCCGGAGGTTTTGGGGGTCAGAAAATTCAATAACAATACTGAGAATTCGATCCGAGTTCATTTTCTGCCATTTTGGATAGTCTTCCATTTTGAATTTTGCAATTTTTAGATTTTCGAAACTATACGACATACGGACATGAAAATTTGTATCCGGGGGTTTTGGGGGTCAGAATATTCAATACAAATAATTAGAATTCGATACGAGTTCATTTTCTGCCATTTTGGATAGTCTTCCATTTTGAATTTTTCGTAGCTTGGTAAGTGAAAGAAAATTTGCGTTTACGCTTCGTTTGGATATGACAAAATCGATGCTGGTACTGTATCGGACACTGCAGTGAAGTACGGGGTGAACCANTTGTAATTAAAGGTAATGCTCGCTGACAAACAAATTGTAAACAGCTTTTGCTGAAAGCATCAACAGAAGTGTCATCAGNGATGACGCCTCTGTACTACTAGTATAGTACCATTTTCACCCGCTCCAAAATAATACGCCACTCATAAGTTAAACAACTTAACAATTCTAGTGGTTAATCTCATTGACTTTTGACAGGTTGTTATTCTCACTTAAGAGGAGTTGTATACCACACACCAAAATGCAATGTGGTTAATTTGTTCAATTGCTCCTGTTCGCTCACTTATATCACTTGTAGCAACGTCTATTGGATGGACGAATGTCTCGGTTCCTCCTCATTCATTCGTCACACACGCTTGCGTATCTGAAAAGTAAAGTCAGTTCGGCGTCTAATTTCGTGCAGTATAACTATTACAGGCCGAACCCACGTTTTCTCATGTCAAGCCGGATATGAAAATGATGTAGAGTCAAACCTAAAATACCGAACACATTCAAATTAGAGTTTTTAAAAAATCTAGGTCTACAGTACCAGCGTCGATTCTGTCATATCCAAACGAAGCATAGCGCGAAATTTCGTTTCGCTTAAAACGCAAATTTACGTTCAATTACCAAGCTACGAAAAATTTAATTCGCAAATTTAATTTTTCGTAGCTTGGCAAGTGAATGAAAATTTGCTCTTTAAGCGAAACGAAATTCCGCGCTACGCTTCGTTTGGATATGACAGAATCGATGCTGGTACTGTACATCTGAAACTTAAAAAAAATTCAAAGTCGGTGACATCTGACGCCGATTACGGTAGGAAAAAGTTTGTNTTTAATATGTGAATGCGGTGAGCTACTGTCAGTTCTTCTTGTGTTGTGTCACGTTGGGGCAGCAACGCTTTCGCTCAATCTGCGCTCATGCATATTTCAAAGTAAATGAATGTATTGATGTGTGTTACTATCACCTTGAATTTATTTTCAAATCGTTTTAATTTATATCTTACCGACTTGAATTTTATTCCACTACACTCTGGCCGGATTTATTACGAATCAAATACAATAAAATGGGAATAAAATACATAAAAAAATTATATGAAATATATTAAAATTACTTGCAGCTAAATATATCACCTAAGTATCAGGCAATTCGCTTAATTTGAGATACAAAATTATTTGGTTTGTTCTGCAATTTGACGAACGCTTTACTTCAGAGTTGCATTCCTTTTCAGCAATTGTTTTTTCCCATAGCAAATACTCTTTTTACTTTATAGTTTATACTTGCTTAAGTTTAAATGCTTACACTTTCATTGATTAAACTATCAACTAGTGAAGATAACTTAACATTTTGAAAGTCCATGATACAAACTTTTTTTTATTCGTTTGCCAAGATTTTACCACTTCATCAAGTCTGAACGACTACGAAGCTAGAGACAGTCCCATGCATTTCATCACCTTTGGTTTTGGAACTAAAAACTGGAGATGATAAGTCTTCAATTTCAAAATCTTTAAGAAACCTAGAATTTGTCCAACTTCATGTTAGTCTCTTCAAAGACAATACTCATTAATTTAGTAAACACCAATCAATCTTCATTTTAACTACTTTCAACTTCAGTTCATTTGCCTGTAATTCATTCTAAGGTTTACATTCCCTTTATTTCGAGACCGTCGTTGGCATTTTTTAAAAGCGTTTGTTAATTTGCAGTATCTCAACACGAAAAAGAAAAACCGTGCGAAAACTAAAGGGNTTGTTCACACAGTGCGCTACCAGCCTCACATGCCAAACCTTAAAAATATTCAATGAGGAAATTACTTCCCTCGTACTACATACGTATAGTGATAGTAATCCATGCTTCTTTGGGTATACATTTCACACAAACAAAGTTATGTTTGACCAGAACGCTGTATTTGTTTATTATTTGCGACTGACTGATTTGCGTCAGTATCCAGCTGCAATGATTCATGTATATTGCATGCAATATTACGAAATTCCCCAACAGTTAACTATCACTCGCAGAGTTATTAAAAGGAGCGTCTAAAAAAGTAACAATGCGTGACAGCTGCAAAGTATATAAAAAATGACTGGGTCCACGAAAAAAGAAGTGTCATTGTAACAAACATTTNGTGTTGATATAGATTAACATTTCTGGAAAAACATGAAAAACAAATGTAAAAAAGTAATTTGACGATTTCAGCGACTCCAACAGTCAAATTTACTGTTGCAGATTATAAANACATTTTTCCATTCGTTTCCCCAATACTTGAAACAGATCCAAATAGCACCCAAAACCAGCCATGTCATGTTCCAGGGATTTTAAAAGCCCACGATATTTCCATCTCAACTAAATGCAATGCCCGTTATTTTTAACAAGCAAGATGTCCAGAGTGTACAGAAACCGTCAAGATCACACTGTCCGACTGGTACAACTTATAAAAATATTACATGTCAATTTGTATTCTGTTTCTGTACGAGTTTNCATGACGTCAATAACATTATTAAAAATGCAGCTTAAAANGTGTTCCACAAATACTATTTAATGTATTATCTAAACACAAAAACATGAAACTAATGGGACAGCCGCAGCTTTCTCCAAGCACAGTAGTGTTCTACAGGCATTCAGTTCCCACAGTGCAGACTACTTCACATTCTTTCAAATTCAGTTGTTATAACAAAGTGCAGGTATCCACGAGTCATATCCTGAATTTAGATTGCATAAGAACAGTTATTAACTGCACTGTTCCCACTTTCTCTTTCATGCATTTGTCCGGAAATTTGATGACACTGAAACACACATGTCCTCGTCCCACTTTTTATGATTCAACAGTCACCTATAACGCTACAAAAGCAGTTCTGANAAATCTCGAATGACAGGAAATTCATCATTCACATTAGTGATAGCTTAACACTTATTAACTTACAAAGGGCATTTGAGTTTAGTAGTTANCCATTACATTTTTAATCTGATGTGACGACCAACACATATAAAAATAATCTGACACTCAAACAAAAATGAACGAGCGCAGTACCATCTTCACTGTGCAGCCTAGGCCTTTAACGACAAAAATTGCAAGTAGACTAGAGATATATTTAAAAGCGAAAAATACATTTTTCTTCAAAACTCAAAGATAAAGACACCTTGCCCATTTGGTATAGTTTACGGCTAGTGATTTATTTTTGCACGCTTTGTNATTAACCTCTTAAAGAGGCGAATAAATGAATATCACAAACTGATAAAAAAAAAATGTGACTACCCAATCAATGATCCAACTCAGAAGCAACAATACAGTTCTGCACTCCAAAGGAGGCTTTAAGAACTGTAGGTATTGCAAAGTTGTGGGCCGCTTTTCACTACAGTAAATGTCAAATAAATGTTCGCTTGTGAAGGTGGAGCTTTGTGTGACGTATAACTTGTACCGGTACTCCGCAGCAATGCCAACTCGTTCATAGCACCGAGACGATATGAAAGAGCTTGTGCAGCAGTTTAACGTTTCAAATTTTGGGGGTATCAAAGAGGATAGGGCCTACTGGTCGTGTTAAAAGACAGAATTTGGTATCTAAACGGCTAAGTTACTAGGCCTACAACGAACAAGAATATAAAATGCTGAATACTGAAAACTCTTATATTATCAACTGAATCGTGTTCTTAATTTCGTTAGTGCATCATGTCAAAAATGTGAAAGACGACTATTTCGAGGATAAAACCGCTCTGGGCTAGAGCTGTCACTCTAGATCTACCGGAACGTATTTATGTCTAGAAATTCAAATACAGGTCAAATAAAACCCGAAACCCCACACTGCAATTTTTGCAAGAAAATAGGCCTACACATTGTTATCCCAATAGTTAATATTGAANAACAGAACTGTGTAAATGTACAATCTGTTTAGATTATCTCGTCAAACCCAATTTCAAAACTTCACCGTTGGGTGTATTTCCTCTGCCATTGAAGTTATTGTACACGGTCTATGTTTATGTTCAATCCCAATACTAGCTCACCTCTTGGTAACAAACAGAAAACGCGTATTTTACCTACTTTCCGCACGTTTTTCTGCTCCACGACATTTGATTGGAGATACTGCTTAAAGCCTTGAAACGGCCAGGTTTATCTTCTAATATAAACAGCTGTGTGTGAGTGAGTGAGTGAGTGACTGACTAACTAACTTTGGTCAACTATCTGTACATTTGAACCTGTTTTGATTTTATTTATAATCTTATTAAGTGGACAGTATGACAAAATATAATTCATGGCAATAATTAAATTGTTACAAGGCACAAATATATTCTTTAAATATTTACCCACAAGAAAAATGTTAAAAAGTGGTGGATCAAAGTGATCGGTAACTTCGGGTAACATTGTGCCACATTCACAAAAGTCGCTGTAAAAACAAAGAACAACTGGGGCAACTTTGAGCTATTTTTTATGACTAACACGGATCTACGAGTGCTTCAAACCGCATTCCAAAACAANTTTTCCTTATTGTTTTAGAACATGTTAAAAGTTCCTACCATAATTGAGTTGTCCCAAAATCATAGATTTCACACACACACCGCAAAGCCGTAGCCGGCTCCAAACATTGGTGTGTTCATCGGTACCCAGTTTGGTTGTGTCCTAATATCAATAGAAGGCATCTTCTTATTATATGCTATTGTACCTTTGGCGAAAGTATAGAAATGGTGATAGACAGTATGCTTTGTTTCTTTAATCTTTCTTTTTAAGAATCTGAGGTCTTGTCCCATAAACATAGCCTACCCTCAACCAGTTCAATTAGCGTAAAAACGTGTTACTTGAATAGTTGGTCATCTTAAGGACACACAAAAAGTAAGCAAAAGCAGAGGCAAAAGTAGCACTACGCGCTACGAGAACTGCGAAAGGTCTGAATGTAAACAAAAAAACTGTTCGCCGGTGTCGGCAATTTAGACGCGTGAAGACAAGTGCTAATAAAGAAACACTGCCACAGACAACCGGAGCCGCGTTCAGCTCCGGCTGCAGTTTTGTCGGGCCGGGGTTTGTGTGAAAGTTTCAATTTGAATACATTGCCTCCAGCGCCGGATTTGCCGGTGTGTGTGAAAACGGTTTAAGTGTTATTTAAACAAAAACCAGAGAAATTTGAGTTTATATAGGCCTACCACAAACAGAAAATGTTATTGGAACTTCCACTTCTCGCACAATGTGACAAGTTCGCCCTATTTTGGAATATTGTTCACACGTATGGGGTGGCGCCCCTAAAACCCATCTAAATCTTCTCGACTCAATTCAGAGGCGAGCATTTCGTTTAATTGATGACCCGTCCCTCACCGGTTCTTTACGCAATCTCTCTCATCGTCATGCAGTCGCGGACCTTTGTCTGTTTTACCGTTATTTTCATGGTCACTGCTCTGCTGAGCTTCGCCTGAGAGACGTAGCGAATTTAATTTTTCGTAGCTTGGTAAGTGAACGAAAATTGCGTTTTAAGCGAAACGAAGTTTCACGCTACGCTTCGTTTGGATATGACAGAATCGATGCTGGTACTGTACTTCCCAAAGTTGGTAAC
>KZ869731.1:54346-65813 GCA_003456935.1 Machilis hrabei | reverse complement strand
TGCGATGACATGCTAAGCTTTATGTTTTGTAAATGACAAAGGTTAAGGGGAAGAACGGCCATTGTTGGCCGAACCTTCGCCTGCACAATAAAGACGTTTTTTTAATATGAGGATAATGATGCTTGAGTAGTAAACAGTTCTGAAAATCCAAAACCTCTACAGATTTGCAGCTGCCAAAAGTCTGATGGTATACAGAATCCATGCGGTTATTTAGGTTACAAAAAGTTAAGAGAGAAGATACACATGTCACACACATTACATATTCGAGTACAGATAAGTGTGACAGGACTCATGTCCTCAAATTATTTCAAGTGGAAAAGGGCGTACGATCAATCAAAACAGACGATCAGGTATAAAAAAAAATAAAAGAAACAGCATTTAGCCAATAGAATTCACATTGACAAATATATGGTGACAAGAAATCGAGTCCACTTGATGCCTTTAAAGAGGAAATGCGATATTTGGAACGATGTCCAGCATTTAGGTAGATAACCAACGGAATGAGACCAATGAGCGATACATTCATCAGAGGCGGTTCCAACAGCAAAAGAGGAGACTAGAGCGACAACATGTGCAGCAGCCACCAACAGCCAAGGAAAGGTTACATCGCAATGTGAAAAAACTGTTTAAAATGTTTAATGATTATTTTTTACAAAACGCTTTGTAGCTTAAAGGGAGGGAGTGATTTGTAGTTGTAACAAAATCCACATATGGAGCGCACTGAAACTTATAGTAAGAAGAGTGTGGAATATGGGAAAACCCACTAAGTTTCTTCGTGAACGAAATTAATACCCAAGACTATGATACAAGTGATGTATTATCGATTCTTGAAGGCTTAAAATGAATTCTAGGAACTTTAATGTCACATCTTTATGTGGGTTATTGTAAGATAATAATTTGCTTTGCCCACTAATGTTTACGTGTAAATAATACCTGTTTTATCTTTTCAGTGACTTGCTGTAAGGACCAGATGCCTGACAGTGTAACACGAAGCAGTGAATTTGGGAAAGGCACAAACGAACTGGCATTTGGTACTTCAAAAGACGAACAGGCATTCACTCTTATCAAAGAGGAAATGACATCAGAAGAAGACATTTTCCAATCAAGTTTCACAAAGTCAAAGATAGTATTTTCTGAAGAAGATCGTTCTACAATGAATGCTCCGATCAAAGTGGAAGCTAAAGAATTATTAGTNNACTTGATTTCTTNNAAGGTAAAGTCTGATCCAAATATTTNTTCTGATGATGAGGATCATGATTGGGTTTCATCAAATGAGTTTTGNGAATCCAAAAAGTTNAATATTATGAATGAAAGTTATGTGAATTCTATAAAAGATTTGTTTAGAGGAGCTGTTAAGCAAGAGGAAGAATACTTGGTGGAGTCCAATAAGAAATATAATTTAAGAAAGAACTTTTGGTCACAAAGGATTGATAGTTTTGCAACCAATGGCAGTGATGATTGTAAGGAAAAGAAGAAATTAAGGAATACAAGTAGGTGCAGTTCTTTCCTTAGATGCAGTGCCTTTAATTGTTTTCAAATTTCTATTGTAATATTAAAAAGCTTTACTGCAATATTGTTAAAATGTTTTGTTGCAGTTTGAAGTGTATGTGTAATAAGTTGTCCAGGTATCAATTTATGTATTGTAACATTTGAGTCCTCTGGTTTGACTTTCTTTAAAAATGTTTTGACACTAATTTTATTCATCATATAAATAAGTGAGGCAATTCAGTACCGATTGGAAATAGAAACGAAGAAATTATTAGAACAGTGAAGGTCGATTCAAATTCACATCAATCCTAGAAAAACATGTTTTTTTTTTAAAGTAGGCATATGTCATGAACAAATTTACTCATAAAAATGGAAATTAACATACCTGGAATGAAGTTTCCATATAAGCCAGAAATGAATTTTAAACCACTCTCAATGAAGGAGAAAATTATTTGTTGTTCTTAAAAGATTAGGTGATCATTCTGGCTTCAATGTGTTCATAACTTTTTAGAGTATAAATATAAACATAAGAATTTAAATGATAAATTAGAACGGAGGTTTTTAATTGACACTTTATTGAACTAAAAGTGGCATTTAGTAAAAAATAATCATAATTTGATCCACTTTTTCATTTGGAGAAAAAATTGAAAGTTATTAGTGTTGTGTTGTAATATTTTTTATTCTTTACTAGTGTATAACTTTACAGAAAGGGCTGCATATTGTGTCTATAACTTTCAGTAGTGTTTAAATGTGAAAAAATATTGAATATGCAAATAGTAGACACTTCTTGTCAGGTTTAAATGAACCTTTAATTAAGTTTGAGGTTTAATATTTGATATGCAAAATAGGTATTTTACAGGTTGTCATACATACAGTATATCATTTATACATTTTATGTGATGGTGATAGGTTCGTTTGCTCATAAAATAATCTAGCAAACATAAGTAAAAATAAAATGAATAATCTCTATATAGCATTCAGTGGACATTTAAATTTAAAGAATTATAACAGTCAAAACTGAAATATTATTTTTCTCATTAGTACTATATGCAACAAAAGGTGAGTATTTTTGAATGAAAATGTTAAAATCAATCTCACTTCCTCTACATCTTACCCTGCAATCAACTGTTAGTCTTTGGCAGGGGGTGTAACGCACTAACTTAAAAACGATTGCATTCCCGTATTGTCCGAGGAAGAAAAGACAACTAATACTGGTCCATTCTACACCTAACTTCCCTTATCTTATTTGCATGATCATTTCTACCTATATACATAGCTGTTTACAGTATGTGTTCGCAGTTTAATGACAATTGACAGTCAATGATTTGTTTAAACCTTTTCATCGTATCTTGTGGCGATCGATGATGCACGCCTTAGACCACTCGGCCGTCTCGGACAGACAAAATTCTGACAACATCGCNAGCATGGGCTGGAGGTGGTCCATAGGTCCTGGGTTAGAGCCCCGTCTGGGCGAGGACGTTTTCTCAGTGAAACTAAACCACCGTTAATACATAAACCTACTTAGTGAGGGATCCCAACATAACTACAATACTGTAATATTGGTAATACTAATCCATTGTACACGATTTGCTTAACTTTTAAATAACTTTGTCTTACGTCCTTTGAACAAATCTGAAATTTCTTAGCGCCTTTCCTACAATATAGTTAACGTGTGAATTCAAAGACAGATCATCCCACACTAATACTCCTAAATGCTTGTATTCATTAACTATGCCTATTGGTGTTCCACAGAGTTTATAGTTGGTCTGAATTTTCTGNCGAAGCTTTGTAATACGCATAATGGAGCATTTCTTAGGATTCAGTTTTAACTTCCGTATCGTACGCCATTCCTCAACAAAGTTCAGAGATTCTTGACATACCTCACCATCTTCTATACTATTTATTTCCCTATATACGACGGTATTATCTGCAAATATTCTAATATAGGACTGGAAGTTTACAGGTAGGTCAGTAATGTAAAGTAAAAATAACTGCTGACCTAATACACTACCTTGTGAGACTCCTGACGTGACCTGGTCCAAGTAAGATGCAATTCCATCAATAATTACACGCTGTGATTGATAAGAAGGGAATAACTTTAACCAGTTAAGAATTGAACGATTTATTTTATAAACTTCTAGCTTATGTAACAGCCGTACGTAAGTGAAGTACAGTGTGAAATGCTTTACTGAAATCCAAAAATACGACATCTAACCCCCCCCCCCCCCAAGAAGTTTTCGCCTTGACGTGGCGGGGGGGCTTGTGTGCTCCGATGACCTCCTGGGCTAAGTCGGTCAGTGCCACACATACCGGACAGGCCGGGAGCGAGGAGCCAGACAAAGAAAAACTCACGTGTGTGATTGTCTATGATGTCTTTAATGTCTGCATTTCTTCATTATATCATACCATCATATATCACTCTCATTGATTTTATGTAAAAATTAAAAAGGCAAAAAAACTTCCTAACCCAAGGTGTAAATCCATCGTGCCAAGGGCTGAATGGCACTGGGGAAGTAAAAACCAGTGTCGTAAACGATGTCTGCAGGACACCGGTCGAAATCCTGCAGTATTTAGCCTTGCACCTGCATGAGGCTCTGCAATTGTCGACCTCGTATTTCCTCACTACTCGTGGGATTAATATGGCAAATAATTAAAACAAGTTCTTAAGGCAATTTGGGAAGAATGAGGAAAAGTATTTTTTGATAATTAGCATCAAAGAAACTGACACAGGTTTTTCAAGTGTGTCACCCTTTTTAATTAACAAAGGTATTTGTGGCGGCATTACGGGTTCTGCCCCGAACAATATTAAAAAATTGAGGAATGGAACTCTTCTTGTTGACGTCTCCTCACTATCCCATCTCAACAACCTGTTAAATGCAAAGTCGTTAGGTCCTTTCTCAATTGTCGTAGAAAAGCATAAAACCCTTAACATCATCCAAGGCTTCGTTTCTTGCTACGATCTATTGAACACGTCAACTGAAGAAATTAAAGAATAGCTAAAAGAACAAAGAGTGGTGGATGCGAGACGAATAATGACTAAACGTGAAGGGACATTACAACCTACCCCGGCTCTCATCCTCACCTTTGAAGGTTCAATTTTGCCCGAATTCATCACAGCCACATATCACAAACTCAAAGTACGGCCATACATTCCCAACCCTCTCAGGTGTTTTAAGTGCCAACGCTTTGGGCATGGCCAACTAAGTTGTAAGATGGAGAAGAGCATATGCCGCAAATGTGGCCATACCGACCACGATAGTGCCAACTGTAGCAGCCCTCCCCACTGCATTAACTGCAATGAAAAGCATCATGCCTGGTCTCGAGACTGCCGGAAATATAAATCAGAACGCCGCATCAAGGAATTAATGCCGCTTGAACGTATCTCCTTCTTCGAAGCTCGAAAACGACTCCAACCTTCACCTCCTGGACAACTCAAGTCTTCTTTTGCGTCTGTTGTTGGTGCACAAGACGTGATGCCTCAACACAAACCTCTGATGCCAGCACGCAGACGGAACCACCGACTGCACCAAAATCCCTCCATGCACCTATACATAACATTTCAGCTTCAGCCTCCATATACTCGGACAGTGCACAGATACCAATGGATACAGCTACCTCTACCTTCATCAAACGTCGGGAATGCCCCAGCCCTGAGTCTAAACAACCATCCAAAACACTCAGGATTCTGACTCCACCTAAACCACAATGAACCCCTGCTAATAGTCCAATGCCTAAGTCTAAAAAGAAAGATTTTGATCGTTCACGTGATTCGTCTGCTTGCTCTCGCTCTTCCCTGTCAAAGGGATCGAGGAATGTCGATGACGCGAATCTCGTGATCGATACGGATCCCAATTTACGCATTGGCACCAGGGGTTCTAAACAAAGGAAAAAGCTCGATGGCACAGGCACCAGAACAACTGTTATAAATACGGCACTCATACAGTGGAACGTCAATGGCTACTTTACTCATAAACAAGAACTTCAGTTACTAGTCCACAACATCAGACCAGCCGTTTTCTGCCTCCAAGAGACACATTTTAAAACCACAGACGCACCAGTACTTCGAAATTACACCTTCGACAACCAGTACTTTCAAACTGCCGGAAGAGCTTGTGGAGGTACCAGCAACGCGGTTAGGGATGACATCTACTCCTCTCCTGTACCTCTGCAGACACAACTCCAGGCGGTTGCTGTCCGCATCGCACTACCAATCCTCCTCACTTTATGCAACATATATCTACCACCACAGGACTCTATAAGCTCAACCACCTTATCAGCCAACTCCCCCAGCCTGTTTTGCTCCTGGGAGATTTCAATGCACATCACCGTCTTTGGGGCTCCGTCACAAATAACCCTCGCGGTAGAACAATAACTGATTTTATAACAAATAACGATCTGATTACACTCAACACTGGTGCAGATACACATTTTAGCACAGCCTCAGGTACATATTCTTCAATAGATCTATCTATCAGTTCACCTGGCCTTGCCCCCCATCTTCAGTGGGAGACTCACCCTGACCTCTGTGGAAGTGAACACTTCCCAATCATCATCCGTCTTCTTGATCACCAAAGCATATCTATACGCACCCCTAAATGGAGACTGAAAGATGCTGACTGGAGTAAATTTCAACAACTGGCGTCAATTACATTTGATCCTTCTCGTAATATCAATGACAGTGTTCAGCACATAACCCAAACCATCTTATCAGCAGCCACATCAAGTGTTCCAAAAACCAGCACAAAACCCAACAGAGTCCCAGTCCCATGGTGGAATCAAGAGTGCCATGAAGCCATAAGAGCCCGTCAAAGAGCTCTACGACAATTTAACCACTACCCGACTGAAGAAAACCTACATCAGTTTAGGATTCTTCGCCCCAGGGCTAAATACATTGTAAGAAAGAGTCCTGGAGAAGTTACGTAGGTTCTATAAATAATCGCACACCATCTGCGAAATGCTGGGAACGTCTGCGTAGGATCTCCGGCAAATGTCCCTCTCCTTCCACTCCTACCCTCCTCATCAACGACACTCCAGTACTCGCTCCTCAGGAAGTTGCTCAAGCACTGGAAAAGGCTTTTGTCTGACATTTCCAGCTCCAAACAATATGACCCCGAATTCCTTTCACTCAAAACCCGAGTTGAGAGCCGTCCGTTAAATTTTAGTACCCCGAGCCGTTACTCTTATAATATACCGTTTTCTATGTGGGAACTTCAGAGCACACTGTCAACTAGCCGACCTACATCTCCAGGCCCAGATAACATGCCGTACGCTTTCTTGCAACACCTGTCTCCCAAAGATCAAAATGAGCTTCTTTCCCTGTTTAATCATATCTGGGAATCCGACATTTACCCATACTCCTGGTATAATAGGCCCCATCTTAAAACCTGGCAAACCTAAGGCTTCACTTTCCAGCTATCGCCCAATATCGTTAACAAGTTGCCTATCAAAGACACTAGAGAGAATGGTTAACCGCAGGCTGGTTTCTAGAATCCAACAATCTCTTGAGCTGCATTCAGTGCGGTTTCCGTCAGCACTGTTCATTTCTAGACCACTTAGTTAACCTTGAGGCGGCAATCCAGGACTCTTTCTTATGACACCAACACTTAGTGGCAGTCTTTTTTGACTGAGAGCTTTTGAGAGAGCTTATGACACCGCCTGGCGTCACGGCATTATTCATACACTTTCTAAATGGGGACTCCGGGGCCATATGTCTACATTTGTGTCTAAGTTCATGTCTACCAGGTTCTTCCAGGTCCGCGTAGGCTCAGCTCTTTCGACACCTTTCGTCCAAGAAAATGGAGTTCCGCAGTGGAACCCTGTTTGCCATCGCCATTAATGGCCTACCGTCAACTGTCACTCATCCTGTACGATCCTCAATGTACGTGGATGACTTTGCCATATATTACAGCTCGCACAATGTCTCCACCTGTGCCAGACAATTACAGCTCGCCATAAACAAAGCACATCGCTGGTGTCTCCTCAATGGCTTCCAAGTTCTCAATCACAAAAACCCAGTGTATGCACTTTACCCGCCTCCGTGGCTTACACCCNGATCCAGATCTGTTCCTTAACAATAGCCAGTTACCATTCGCAGACTCACTCCATTTTCTTGGACTTACTTTCGACAGAAAGCTCACCTGGAAGCCCCACTTACAGACCCTAAAGGCCCTAAACATCTTAAGGGTACTTAGTGGCATATCATGGGGTGCAGATAGATCATGCATGATGAACTTTTACCATGCTCTAATCCGACCCCGATTGGATTATAGAAGCATCGTGTATGATTCAGCTAGACCATCCTATATAAAGACACTCGACAGCATCCACCACACAGGCCTAAGGCTCAGTACTGGAGCATTCCGTACTAGCCCCGTCAGCAGTCTATATGTAAAAACAGGTGAACCATCCCTTTACCACCGGAGGAAGAAACTGCTCTTCAACTACGTCAGCAAGATCCGATCTTTAAAAAATCACCCATCCCATGACACATTTTACAACCACGTTTTGAACCGCACTATAACATACAAATCCACATTACCAAACCATTAGGCATCCGCTTTTGGATGACATTACACCTTTTACTGTTGACCTCCCGGGACCCTTGCCCATCACATTACCGCCATCACATCCCTGGCTTAATAGTCGACCACAGTGTATCCTCGACTTAGTCGCACTGGGGAAATCCAACACTCCAACCTCGGTCTTCCACCAGCATGTTCTACAGATAATGTCTATTTACGTCGAACGTGAACGTACACACTCCTTTGGCCTACACCCCCTTTCAAGTGTCTTTACCGCAGAACTGCTTGCCATTTTCTTAGCCCTCAAATACATCCTCAAAAACAATATCACCAAAGCCATCATCTGTACCGACTCATTAATTGCCATTCAAGCCATTGCAGACTTATATTCTACACATCCACTGGTTACCCGCATCCATGCCACACGAACTCTGCTCTCCCGTTTTGTTAATGAGATAATTTTCTGCTAGTTCCAAGCCATGTGGATATTAAGGGAAATGATCTTGCCGACGTAGGTGCTAAAAGAGCGTGCGGGATTACACACCTATATATGGACCTGCTGACCCCATCAGATATGCGCACCTTTTTCTGTGGTTTACTATCCACCTCTTGGCAGGAAGAGTGGAGAAGAGAAGAGGATAATAAACTAAGGTCCATCAAAGAATCTACACGTGCATGGAACACGTCTGTCCGCCAAAGCCGGAGAGAGGAAGTTGTATTGGCACGCTTAAGAATTGGACACACCTCGCTTACGCACAGTTTTATCTTAAGAAGCACTGCACCACATGTATGTAATGGTTGTAATGTTCCGCTGTCCGTGTACCATATTTTAAAAGAGTGTAGGTTCTTTAGGGATCTACGCTGGGATTTGAAACTTCCAAAAACCCTTAAACCAGTTTCGGCTGATAATGACGAGGCAGTTGTTTTGGTCTTGTCCTTCCTTCGGCAAGCCAGACTTCTTTGGCGCATGTGATATGTAAGGCCAGTACACCACTTTTGGTGAGGAGAGTTATTTCCAAATTTTTAAGGATTTTAGAGTTTTAAATTCATCAACATCTTCATATCATCTTTCACAGCTTCATCTTTTAGCACTCATTCTACATGTTTTAATTCCTCTTAAGTATGTGTGTACACGTATAATTTTAATGTGTAGAACTGTTTACGAGCTTTCGACTATCCAGTGTTTTTTGTCTTAATTTGTTCATCGGCGCAAATAGCCTTTTTGTGCTGACGCGCCGTTAAAACAACAATACATACATACGACATCTACTTCGTTTCCGTGTCCACAATTTTGGATAGTTCTTCCACGAGCAAATGTAACTGTGTTTGACGAGATAAACGCTTATGGAACCCATGTTGTTCCCTGAATAGTAAACCCTGAGCGTCTAAATGTTTCATTACATTGCAGATAATAATGTGCTCTATCAGCTTACAGAAAACTGAAGTGAAAGAAACAGGTCTTTAATTCGCAGGATCCCGTTTTTCTCCTCCCTTGTGAATCGAAACAACTTTTACATTCCACCAACCATTTGGAATTTTTCCAAGGAATAAACTCTACCGATATAGAGTTGTGACAAACAGTCCGAGATCTTATGCTAAAAAAGAGTAAATGCGGGATGGAATATCGTCAGGCCCCGGAGCTTTATTTGGTTTAACCGGTTTTAAATGTTTAACTAACTACCCCTTCATTCATGATTAACATTTGTGACATCTCCTTGATGTTTTCAGTTAAAAAAATAGTTATATTATTTACATTATCATCTGTAAATACCGAGCTCAATTGAAGGTTTAGTAAATTTGCCTTTCTGCTTGTTTCCAAAACGATTTCCCTGTTTCTGTTTTTTAGAAGTGGAATTGCTGTTTCTCCTGATCTTTGATTCGTTATAAATTGCCAAAATAATTTGGGATTTTGAGACAGAAATGAACCTAAATCTTTTTTCTCAAAATTATTGCGAGCTGTTCTTAACAGAGTTTTAGTGCTAATATGAGCTTCCCTAAACCTTACCGCGGTGTGTGAACTTTTCTTTTCTTAACTTGTTTCTTGATTTGTATTGTTTTCTTAGTGCTTTCTTAATATCCCTATATTACCATGGTGGTGTTTTACTTGAACCTAACTCACAAGAAGCCATGAACGTGTTTACAGAATGCCACAGCAGGGAAGTAAACACATTTCACTTAGAATCGATATCTACACGATCGTTAAAATATGAAATAAAGTGTTCTAAATTTGCAGACATATATTTACTTATTCCTGCCAAATCTGACCTTTTGAAGTTATGCACTTAACATTTTTGTTTATTCGTGCATTTACACTTTTACATCCAATTAAGACTTTGAAATCGCCTAGCCCATATTTGACATATATTTCACTAACATAATTTAAGTAATTGATCAAAAGCAAATCTAAAATACTATGTCCATGAACAAGCTGTTCTATCAAGTGATTCTAGAGTACGTCTAACTAGCAGTGTGACAATATTCACTTTATTGTAAGCAATGTCTTTATATCAATATACCATTATGTTTATGCACATCATTCCAAACTTGTAGACGTTTTGTTAAATAATAACTAAAGTAACAGCTAGTTCTGAAAGAGTTGTTTAGAAGCACATTGCCTCCAATCTAATTAACAGATTTGATAAGAGGTTTACCTGCAGGTACAGATTATTTATAAGCTGTGTATTTTTTTATAACTATATTTAAACTAATATATTATCCAATTTGTATAAGTACACCTTTAGTACTACTTTCAAATACATCTCTCACTTCGTCTTAAGCATTGCAAGGTCAACGAATATCAGTGCTGTGTAGAGCTTATATCAGATTAAAAATAATTATTACTTTTTATAACTTGATAAGAGTTATTTTCTGAAGTTTTGATACATAAAATTTTTCTTGTGAATTTCAAATTAATTTAGAAAATTACTATTTATGGACACAGACATTAGTGATATCACAAGTGTGACTGATATGGTAATCCAATACTTTTCAGCATGCTTTGGAAGGAGAGCATATGGGTTCCAATCCATTCATCTTTACTAATCATAATAAGAACTGTTTACCGTCCTTAAATATCCCATCAGGTGTCGATAGGATATTAAACACCACATACCATCATCATCTATTACTTATGGAGTATACGTTTTAGGAAAGGGTTCCTAAAAATTTTCAACAGAGGTACCTGGCACATAGTGGCCATTCATTCGCAATGATTTCACATTAATATTCCTGCTCTTTCAGTTTTTTTCTGATTCAATGACTGAATAAAGTTTTTCTCTTAATACAATTCATTGACTGTCAAAAGCGACTGAGTAATGCTGTACTAATTATCGGTCAACAAATACTATACCATCCTGAAAAATTCCTAAAAACTCTATTAAAACATCTGGGTCAATAAAATCACCTGATGAGGCCACCTGGATAATGGAGGACAAATATCATGATCTAGCGCAAACATA
>KZ869730.1:0-18043 GCA_003456935.1 Machilis hrabei | reverse complement strand
AACATTTAAAAACTTGTTTTAAATAAAAAAACTTGTATAAAACATGTTTTGGGGGTTTAAAAAAAATAAAAAGTCATGAATTTTTTTTTTTTTACGGACGTGTTTTTTTTCACCCTAGTCTTTGAATTTAATGTTGTAACAGATGTAAACTCCATTTCTGCTCGTGGTCAGGTGTGTGAGAACTCTTACAGTTCAGTGACCCACTAGTTATACCATACTTTTGTAGAGTTCATTGGATTGGATATCGACTTTAAAAGAGGTTTCTCATAAAATGTATTGTATTTTCAGCAAGGAGGCTTGGGAGGCTTGAANTATCCGCTGTTGTCCGACTTTAACAAAACCATATCTGAGAACTATGATGTGCTTTTGAGTGATGGTGTTGCATTAAGAGGATTATTCATCATAGATCCAAATGTAAGTAATTGCAAGTTATAATCCTTCAGATTTACAATGTTGCTTGGCTGTTAAACTGTATTTGGCTGTAGCTGTGTTATTCTGTATAATTCCTGTAAATATTGTGTTGACCCTTGTTTTATTTCTTCATTGTAACTAATTGCTAAAGTTACCAAAGTGGCAATGTTAAACCTAAAGTCGCATTTCCACTGTGTCGATCGGCACGTTATCCTTGACTTTCGTCAAAGACTGTTTTCTCGACTCTGAAGCTGATCGATTTCCTTTCCTTTGATGAGGATCGACATTGCTCAGTTGATCGACAAAGCTGATTGACTGTATCCACTAGTCAACAAGGCCGATCGGCATAGTGAAAACTCGTCTTGAGTCTATAATTCGCAGACCCTATCCAGTATCTTAATTACTGCTAACACCATCTGTTGGCTGAACTTGTTACCACCAGCAACCGAGCTTCACTCAGATTGAGTCAATCTTGAAATTCAAAGGTCAGTTTACTTTTATTGTACATATAAGTCATACAACAAATGATGTACCTACTTTAATGAATGTATATGAGGTTGCCATACATCAAATATGCGAATGTAACAATTTGTTATTCAAATAACAGCCCAGAAGCACAGTGGGAATCTACTATCGGATTCAAAATTATCGGTACCCGGGTTTGAACACCTACATATTGAGAACAGCTAAGCCAATCGTAACTTTTTTCCACCAACATTTTCTGATTTTGTGTAGATTTCAGAAAGGGCCAAAAACTGTTTTTGGATTTTTTTTTTCTCTAAACCGTATTTAGGCCAAAACTGAAAAAATACCACTATTTTAGGCCCTTCGATAGGAATCCCCAAGTTTAAGCCCCTGTAGAATCAAACTGGATGGTTTGATTGTAACCACATTTTTAAATAGTACTTAAAATATGGTAAAAACTGTATGATTAAAATTTGAAATAATATTCATTAAAATTAAAAAAGTTCTTATTCGAACCTCAAATTTACGTTTTCGCGACCGAAGGAAGGTCGGACAAAGATGCGCTTAGGATCGTTTGAAACGTCTCAATTGTGTGATTTTACAATTTATTTATTTAAAGTTTTTATTAACCCCTTATATACTAGTTACTGTATCTGTTTCAATTACTCGCTTTCTCTGCATTGCAGGGCATCCTCAGACAAATAACGGTTAACGACCTTCCGGTTGGACGAAGCGTTGACGAGACTCTTCGACTAGTGAAGGCCTTCCAGTTTACTGATAAGCATGGAGAAGGTAAAGTAGCCCTTTAGCATTAATTTCTAAAGCTTGAGTGTTAGTTTAGTTGTCGCAGTTTTACAACGGACAGGGGTACGTTATCGGTCAAACATGAAACTTGACTAACTTTACTCTTCATACTGGTAGGGTGGTTAATAATGATAGAGCTTAGTTTATATGCATGTCTTCGGAAAGAATATGTAACTGCCTAGAATGTCCACGTTATTAGGACCGACACTTTGACTCTTTCTTTTGATTGAACACACCTCAGCTCAGTAACATTCTAAATAATGAGACATAATTATTTGTCTGTAAAATTCTGTCTTTTGAGAAAACATCGTGACATTAATTTCCCTAGTACGTATATTCTACCACAATTTTGTCATAGCACAGTTAAGGCTCCGTTCACTAAGTAACGTGCCCTGTCCAACGTCGAGTGGGAGATTCTAGAGAACGGAATTCACGCAACCAATCACTTTTCTCAGGAGATGTGTATGATGCAGCCCTTGTAGCTTGCATTGATAAGTGACAATGTTGTGAATAAGACAGTGTTCATGGATGAACAGAAACTTTTTCTATATTTAAAAATAAATAATGAGTATTTACCTTATTCCATTATTGTATTTTGCTTCTTAATTTTTTAACATGTGATTTTATTAATTGCACCCTTTAACAAAATGAATTCCAATGTAGTTGGTGTAAAACTAAGGAAAATGGAGCTCATCTTATTTGATCTTGATAGAACCCTCAGCAGAATAAGAAACTCAAGAAACATGAGTTGATTGTTATGTTTGCTTAAATGTTTACATTGTTATGTTTACTTAAAGTTGACATTGCTGCTACCCAGGACTCTAGAACAATTAAGTTGTTGATGTTACTTGTGTTGCGATTTGAAATCAGTTCCATTCGAGGATTCACAGGCAACCAGTAAAACCTTTTTGTTTAAGCTTAGCATACTAACCTCAGTATTTTAACTGTATTTAGCTATTAAGTACAAACTGTGTTGAGAAGCTGCAGTTAACTATTTACATAACCGTTAGATATCAGCAGGATAGTATGAAACATTATTTTTNGNNACTGTCATTTCAGTCAGTGTAAAGGGTGGCTGAGGATCTAAAAAAAAGAATAAAAGTGAAAATATACAAAGTTTCAAGTACTGCCTAAAACTGATGTTCAATTTGTTCTGTATCAGCAGTGAAACTGTTGCAATAATTCAATTTTTGAATTGTATCTTTCTTTTTTTTTTCATCGCCGTTTAGTTCTGGATAAAGGTATTAAAGTTTGTGTTGCACTGTTGATCTTCTTGTCAATAGACCATTACAGCTACGAGGGGTAGTCAAATGAAAAGATGCTGAGAGATGCAGATGTTGAAATATTGTTCCTACCTTAAAAGAATGCACCATTGGCTTGAAGGCAGCTATCCCATCGTTGAGGAAGGCAATGTATGCCCTGTTGATAAAAGTCCTTGGGATGTGACAGCAACCAATCCGTCACAGTATCTTTGATGTCTTCGTCCAAAGCGAACCTACGACCCTTCAGGTGTTTTTTTAGGGGGCCAAACAAATGGAAGTTGCGCGGGGATAGGTCCGGGCTATAGGGCGGATGTTCCAGTAATTCCCAACCGAATTTATCGCGAAGACCATTTGTCTCATGTGAAAAGTTTTCAGTTTTGTGTGAAACACAGTCATGACTATAAACGTTGGACATGCGTTGGAAAATTGCAATAGGTGTGTTGCCTTCTGCAGTTAGGAATCTTATCACACACCGCTGTTCTTCCACAGTGGAATTTTCCAATTGAAACGCCACGACTACGTTATTACCGTATACTGGACGAAAGACTGTCCTCTTTATACGCGTCCCCTACTCAAAACCATGTGACCGGGTGGTAACGATACACATTTGCATGATGACTCGTACATCAACCAAGAAAATGCTTCCCTCAATTGTACAGAGACAAACCGGGCCTTCTCCGCTGCAACCGTCGGCACATTTTCATTTGACTGCCCCTCGTATATGTGATATGACCCAAGATTCTATTTAACATATTTCTGAGCTACCAAAGGTGTCAACCAACTTTTAAAACATCCAGTCTAACTATTAGTTTTTGCAGTGAAAAGAAATGAAATTAAAACTAAATTGGCTTTCATGCTTTAATTTATATTTTGTTGTTTCAGTTTGCCCAGCCAACTGGACGCCCGATTCCCCAACAATAAACCCAGATCCAGAGAAATCGAAAAAATATTTTGAGAAAGTGAATAAGTAAGAGGAATGGACATAAATGTTTTGATAATTATTTTTCCTGGTATCTGCAATATTGATGTTTCATATAGAGTTTCCTACAAAGTAGATAATGGACATTTTTTTTTCTGTATTGCTATTACCAAACTTATCACATTACCACTNAGATGTTTTAGTAGATATCTCAGTTGACCTAAAGACTTTACCAAGTATTATTATTTCTCAGAAGATTCCCAAGTTCCTAGACTTGTTTTAACAGTGTCATAATTACATCACCCAAAGTGTATTGGTTAATTTTAACAGTACCAGTAAAATGGAAACATTCACCAGAATACATTGTTACTTGAAAGTGTTGATATGTTTTTGCGGGGTTTACTTTGAACAATAAACAGATGATTTACTGAAATCTTATATGTATATGAGTTCATGTTATGGTGATGAAAATAAAATCTTGTTTATACAGTTTTTGTTGTTTGTTTTGATGCTTTTCCCAAAAGATTGCTACAGTATTTTGCAACAATTGGTAATTGTATTTACGGGAAGGACGCAATATCTGCTTAAGGGGTTGAAGTGACATCTGTTGATACCACGCCTCCACAGCCAGCCAATTTTGTCAGAGGTTCTCGCAAAACGAACATTGGTGCTCTATTGTACANAGTAAAATGATTCAACCAGGAACATTATGTGGTCAAATGAGCTATGGTCATTTTGTATAGCATCAGACATCAGAAAAACGTGGGTTTATTATTTAGTATAACATTCAAAACAGTTTGACTTTAAAAGTATAGATATGGTTTATAATATTTAATTATCCATTTTGCCAATACCCATACATACTTTTAAGTAAAACACACGTATACACAAACACATTATCAGATCATAATTTTTTAAGGAACTTGTTCTGCAAAAATAGTCTTTGCTTGATGAAATTATAGAAGTCCATTTCACACCAAAGCTGTTGTGCTAATAAGGCGTGAATATCTGGCACTAATAATTCTGTTTTATGCCAGTTCTTTTCTGCATACTGATATTTATAACCTGTAAGAAAAAAACAAAATAAGCAATGTTAGATATTATAAAATTAAATTTAATTTTATAATATTCATTAGCAACGTGACATTGTGGCAATGAGCCAAACATAACAGTATCCCGAGAAATTTGAGTACTGATATTTTCAAAACTCGATATATCAATATTTTCGAAACTCTATATAGATATTTTTCGAAACTCTTTGTATTTTAAATCTCAAAAAACACAAGCATTCCTATGTACGTTGTAATTACAGAACTCCTTATCCCTTTATCCCCGAGAAATTAATAATAATATTGTGGTGTTTTGCATGCTACGGACACCTGATGGGTATTTCCGGGACGATGAGCAATGCTTATGATTAATGGACAATCACACACATATATTCCTTGCAGGTAATTAGAATCCACACCCCTTGATGTAGAACAGGATATGCCAGTCACTAGACCAGACAGGTTAGCTAGAGGAAAATTAATAAAATATACAAGTTGTTTTCGAACTTGGGNACTGATATTTTCGAAACTCAATATCAGTATTTTCAAAATATCGACGTCGAAATATTGCACACCCCTATTCAGAGGTATTCGTCTCTTACAACTGGATCTCCTACATATTTTTATTCTTAGCAGTTCCACGGACATCCACCAGACCCTGGTGGACAATCTTGGGAGGTGCTTTGAGGTATCACATGAGCTGTTTGTTGGCCACTCGTTAAGTGCTTGAAATTTTAACTGGCCNGTTTGGTGGAGAGAGTGTTCAGTGCAGGTTTGTNCACTTCGTTGTACCTATTAAGATTCAGATGCTACTGATTACTGAATATGCCAATGATGACAGTAGCACTTTTTATGATAAAACTGCCAGCTGTCGGACATTATTTAACATCAGAATAATTAAAGTAGATGATATAATTCATATCCCACACAAAACTATTACACACAGCTTACCTGGTGTGTTGTAAAGCCTGTTTGCACCATGGAAGAATTTAGGTATGTAGTGTTCCAAAACCTGTAACGTTGTGTTCATTAGTTCGGTAACACCTACAACTGAATATTCGTATTCGGCAACAAACTTTGCTCTCTGGAGGGCTGCTTTGTTGTTGATTTTACTGCAACAAAAGGAGACAAATAACAGAAATTTCATTTGCTTTTAAAATGAAATCTTATGGCATTTGGATTATTTGTAATTATTTTGTGNGCATTAAATACACTTGCTTGCTGTAGTGAAAACATTAACAAAACAAGTGTAGTTTTGTATCAAGAGTAAGCTTCAATGAATACAAAAAATAAAAAGTTTGTTTTCAATGACACTGAATTCCCTTAGAAGAAGTAGATGGGTTTGTGTGAAAATTGGGTATATAACAAAAAATAGTCCCAGTTGCAGAAATATATTACATTTCTTGGTTGCTATCCGTTTTACCCTGAGTACACTGGAATCACGAAATATACATAGAATTTTGTGGAGTGTGATGTAGTGCATTTGGCTACCATANAGCCAGTCCAGGTTCGATCCTGGGCTGTGCCTAGAATTTGTCTTGCCAACTTTTGTTGTTTATTGNTGAATTACGGTACTCAAAAAATTGTATAACCTCAGGCTTCTTCATTAGCCACGTAAACAACAGAAAGGGTCAACTGCACGATATAATTTGCTAACACAAAAATTAATAAGGACGTGCAAAAATGCATCAACTGTGTTAATAGTGCCACTAGTATTTCATCAACTATTTACTTGGACAAGCAAGTTTGCTCATGGTGCTTTGCAATGAATGGTTGACACTTTAAATCATGTTTGGGTTAAGTCGATGAAAATCAAGTTATTTCTGCTCTTAATTGCCTTAACATGTATATGTCACAAACTCTGTCACATCATCGTGCAGTCTCCGACCTTTCTCGGTTTTGCCTTATTGCCATGGTCGCTGTTCTACTGAGCTAGCATATTTGGTTCCTACTGTTGCTAATCATGTTCGTACCCCTAGGTTGCATCCTTGCGTGGTGAAGCGTTTCACCTACANAACAGTCCTCGCATTTCTAAACTGTCTACCATCATCTGTTTCCCTTAAGTGTACATTCTTCAAACCTTCAAAACAAGGGTTCGTACACATATAATTCCTTCCTAGTTCTATGTTCACTTTTACCACTCGTGGTGCTTCTGCACTACAGTTGTGACTTGCTTAACATAAAAAAAAATTGGTGGCAGTATAGCTAAAAAAATTGTTATCTTTAATGGTCTAAAAAATCTTCTAATTTTACACTATTGAGCATGATAAACTTTCTTTTATTAATGTTTGCCATTGCCCATTAAATAAATTAAATGTGAAACTGATTCAAATCTAAACTTTCACATCTGGAACAGATGAGTTCTCACACTATTGATCAACTTTTTCCGTTCGTTTTGGCAACCCTTACTCAAGCAAACAATTCTCAATACTAACTGAAGTGATTAAAACCACATGTTGCAAAATGTGCTGCTACTCTCTTTCTCACGTTGAGGAAAGCCCAATCCATTTTTTTTTTTTTTCATTTGCAACAAAAGAAAATTGTGTCACTGGAGTGGTTACTGACCTTGAAGGACATTAGAAAGCCCTGCCAATCATTGAAAGGGCAGGGTAGGAGAGGAGACCATTGTATGACTAGAAAACTACAAATGCAACTTTTTTTCTGTCACCAAGGGAGATGTCCGAAAAACTCCGTTTGCTGTATTGCTTGTTAACACTCGGCAACGCTGAGCTCTGAAACTAGATAGAAATGTCTCGAGTTTATTTACAAAAATATTTTTTAGTTAGTTCTGGTTAAAGCAAGGTGAAATCGGCTAAACAAGCNGTACAGAACATAACTTGTACCATATAACAGTTATAATTAAATCGCTAAAGTCAAGATGATATTGACAGGAAATTGATTCTTAAACTCGAGACATTTCTACCTAGTTTTGGAGCTCAGCATTGCCGAGTCTTAAGACTGGTTTATTTGAGTAGGAAAGCCTTCTGNAGTGTGAGGTTTGCAGTAGCAATGTCCATATTTTTCTCAGAATCTCATTCAAAGGCAGGGGAAACAGTTACAACAAATACCGTTATAACTGGAGAGCAGTGTACCGTATTTTCAGTATTTCATTTTTTTACATTTTACATATTAGCATAAGATGTTAGAATCAATCAAATCGCATAATCCACAAATATAACACACTTCACTGTTTTAAATAATAGCTTATACGTTATCAGCCTGTGTGATCAGTACAGAAGAAGCGGGCTTGCCACATCCCAGTTAAATTATTCTATATGCATAATGATACATAAAAGGACAATTTTGTTACTTATTATTTTCAGATACCCTTGAAATTAAAATACTTACACACAATAGTCGTGCTGGCCACAAAAGAATGGAATGGTCAATGTGAAATCGTTTTTGCCCGAACTGTACCGACATTCTGTATCACCTGCCAATACGCATTCTTCGAACGTCTTCTTAAGCCAAATTTGCCCTGCAACAAGAATGGGTATTAAAACTTCTATGTTATTCATTAAATTGTTAAAATATANTTATAAGCTGTGCTTGATTTGTTGCAGAATAGGTACGAGAATGTCTAAATTTGCCTAACCATGCAGAAGAAACATAACTACAAATAACCGACAGTCGTTGTGTAATTATAAACTTTCTCGTCTTATATGTTCTAAGTTTATTCATAAAAACCTTCAAATTCCCTTCGAAAATATTGAGGCAGCACCTTACATTCCTCTGGCTATTTTTTTTTTTTCAGGTTCCATTAGGTTGGCAATGGATACTCAGCTGTCATGGTGACGTGGCGCTTGCGCAGTGGTGTTTAGTAATCTATCTGTCAGCACCTCCCAACCAGGTAGGCCATTACGAGGCGTTGTTTTGATGTGAGCACTGTTTTATCATGGCTACTATCATCGAAGCTCCCGCCAAATGCGAGATTAGTTCTGTGATCCGTTTCCTTCAAGCTGAAGGCAATTCTGCGGCTGAAATTCATCGAAGATTTCAGGAAATTCAGCAGACAGTTCAGAACTTTTTCGACAATGTCGTCTGTTGCTACGGACTTCCTTCCCTGACCCCCTTCATCATGGACATCAGTTCGGCCTTCTCGCACTGCACTATCACTCATAATGTTTTCCCCATACACAACACACAATCTTCGATGAATTTCAGCTGCAGAATTGCCTTCAGCCTGAAGAAAACGGTTCACAGAACGAATCTCGCATTTGGCGGGAGCTTCGATGATAGTAGCCATGATAAAACAGTGCTCACATCAAAACAACGCCTCGTAATGGCCTACCTGGTTGGGAGGTGCTGACAGATAGATTACTAAACACCACTGCGCAAGCGCCACGTCACCATGACAGCTGAGTATCCATTGCCAACCTAACGGAACCTGAAAAATATGTTATTATAGCCAAAACATAACTATTACATTAGTTTACTTTTCTACGTTGAGGCACTTGTCGTAGCGTAGCACCAGCTTTTGTATCTCCTTAATTGTCATACAAGGTCACTGTTCGTGAGCTCAGCCAGTTTCCCACCACTGATTTGAGCTTGTTGTATGTGAAGTTCCACAAAGCCAAGAAGTTTTCGAAATGAAGAAACAAATGGCCAAGTGGTTAATTTGTAGCTGAACCAACACAGTTACAGTTAAACTATACAAACATACTCAGTGCAGACAACTAGACTTCTCTTGGAAGTGTTGTCTGACACAAATTGCCTTTATTTACCATCATTTATACAGGGTGTTTCAGAAGGAATCTGCCATACTGTATGAGCGTGTTCTAAGACCGAAAACAAGTATTAAAAAAAAGAAGAAAAAAAAAACATAAACATAGGACAAGAAAAGCCTCATTTGACCGCTAAAGGCGCTTAAATTTTTGTAATACTCAAATAACTGTTTTATGAAGTAGATAATGAATGTGCCTACCATTTTTAATACCATAAATGTTAAAGCAAAAACATGGGAATCGGGCCCAAACCTGCCCGTGTGACAAAAATGGTGTTCACATTTTCAGCTCAAGACCTAAAGGCAAATAAATCCGTGTCTTTTCTGACTGCATTTAAATACAGACTTAGGAATATTGCCACATGAATAAAGTGATGGGTAACTTATTAAGGGTCCGAGACATTGAAATTCAAAACTAATAGTTATTGACATGTGAGCTCGAAGCTGCGTCAGTCAGAGGTATGGTGAAGAGATCTCGACAGTGACTGGTTTCAGATATGATGGATAATGGAGTGGACAGAAATATCTAATGTCAAGTTAATATTGTCAGACTGCAAGTGTCAATTGTTTTAATAACTTGGAGATATAGCTGTAGGCACGACTTCAATATATTTCAATTCCCTGTGTCGAGCAACAATAGAATCACACTTAATAATGTGCCAGAACAAAATTACAATATTGGCCAAAATGTATTTGGCATATACTTTGTGTACGTACCTAGTCCAGGTTGTTTCTTTTCCAGTGCTCGTACATAAGTTTTAACACGAGCCGGGTCTGCTCGCCTTGCCAGGAATGCTGAATACAGACGCTCTACAGGGTGACGTACCATATTAACATAAATCGGAGTCTCTTTTACATACCTGAAAATAATAATGCACCATTTCTTTATTGTAGGAATCAATAATGAAAATAATAATGCTATTAAGATAAAACTATGAGGTGCAGTCAAATGAAAAGGTGCCAACAGTTGCAGCGGAGAGGCCCGGTGTGTGTCTGTACAATAGAGGGCAGCATTTGTATCGTTACCTCGCAGTCACGTGATTTTGAGTAGGAGATGCATATAAAGAGACCCGATTGTCATGTATTCGGTAATAATGTAGTCGTAGCGTTTCAATTGGAAAATTCCACTGTGGAAGAACAGTGGAATGTGATAAGATTCCTAACTGCAGAAGACAACACACCTATTGCAATTTTCCAACTCATGTCCAACGTTTATGGTCAAGACTGTATTTCACACAAAACTGTGAAAACGTTTCACATGAGACAAATGGTCTTTTCGATAAATTCGGTTGGGAAGTACTGGAACATCCGCCCTATACCCCGGACCTATTCCCGTGCGACTTGCATTTGTTTGGCCCCCTAAAAGAACATCTGAACGGTCGTAGGTTCGCTTCCGACGATGACGTCCAAGACACTGTGACGGATTGGTTGCTGTCACAACCCAAGGACTTTTATCAACAGGGCACACATCGCCTTCCTCAACAATGGGATAGTTGCCTTCAAGCTCATGGCGCTTTCTTTTAAGGTAGGAACAATACTTCAACATTTGCACCTCTCGGCATCTTTTCATTTGACTGGCCCTCGTAGGATGATCCAAAGGTGCCAAAAAGTCAATTTAGTAGCATTTGTGATAATCGCCTTAAAAGTACGAAAGATATAGCCAAATTAAAAATATAGTCTTTGACAAACAAAAATCGAAACACACCAATAACATTTAATTAATAATCACTTTTTCAAGAAAATCCGTTTATATTTTAATATAAATACATACAGTTTCGAAACTAATCCGTTTCGTCTTCAGTGTTTACAATAAGGTTCAAGTTTCAATATTGAGTATTTNAATATGAGTGACAGCGGAGAGGCCTGGTTTGTGTCTGTACAATAGAGTGCAGCATTTTGTTGGTTGATCATGCAAATGTGTATTGTTACCTCCTGGTCACATGATTTTGAGTAGGAGACGCGTATAAAGAGACCCATCTGTCGTGTTTTCGTCCAGTATACGGTAATAACGTAGTCCTAGCGTTTCAATTGGAAAATTCCACTGTGGAAGAACAGCAGTGTGTGATAAGATCGTAACTGCAGAAGGCAAACACACCTATTGCAATTTTCCAACTCATGTCCAACATTTATGGGCAAGACTGTATTTCACACAAAACTGTGAAAATGTTTCACATGAGACAAATGGTCTTTTCGATAAATTCGGTTGGGAAGTACTGGAACATCCGCCCTATACCCCGGGCCTATTCACGTGCGACTTCCATTTGTTTGGCCCCCTAAAAGAACATCTGAACGGTCATAGGTTCGCTTCGGACGACAACGTCCAAGACACTGTGATGGATTGGTTGCTGTCACAGCCCAAGGACTTTTATCAACAGGGTATACATCGCCTTCCTCAACAATGGGATAGCTGCCTTCAAGCTCATGGCGCTTTCTTTTAAGGTATAGGAACAATACTTCAACATCTGCACCTCTCGGCATCTTTGCATTTGACTGGCCCTCGTAGGATGATCCAAAGGTGCCAAAAAGTCAATTTAGAAGCATTTGTGATAATCGCCTTAAAAGTACGAAAGATATAGCCAAATTAAAAATATAGTCTTTGATAAACAAAAATCGAAGCACACCAATAACATATTCACAATCACAAAGCTGTGAAAGTTGGAATTCAAATACCTCCAGGCCAGGCATGTAAATGACTAAAGTTTCACCATGGTTGAACGTCAGGGTCAATCTCAGAGAGCATATGAAATACGTACCCTACCCTGATGCCTATTTAAGGGATGTCAGTCGCTTGTTGTGAACACTCTGGCTGCTGTTGCCATTGCATTCACTTCAATTGCTGTTAATAATGCCTCAACAACACATAAAAGACCCTACGACAAACTAAGTCTGAGTGACTGAGAGAAGCCGCATCANGGGAGTATGGGAAACCNGCTGGTNATGTCGACGAATCGCCTGCAATCTGGACTCTGGGACAGTGCCATATATTTTTCAAAATAGAAAATGAGCAACTGGAACTCACAAAATATTCCAAACGCAATTGAAATCCATTAATAATTGTGGTAGGTAAGCCCATTCTAAATTTTCGAGAGCTACCATTTTNTATTAANNTGNTTGGCAGCATCAACAACCAAACTTGAAACCCNANGTAACTTTTTGCCAAGTCTGATGTATTTCCTAAAAAAACTGAATATGTTCAGTTTACAAATGTAAAAATACATGGCTTCTTATTACAACTGTAACTCAAAACGTAGATAAAGAATAATAGAGCACTATATTATAGCAGCGGATATCAGATACGTAAGAAAGAAAGTGTTTTACCTTTGGTATTCTGTGAAATTAACAAACAACATATGTCTGTCGTAGCTTTTGGGAAGATGTTGATACTCGAACCAAGTAACCAAACTTTGCTGTTCCTGNGGTAGTAAGAACCTAGAAATGAATAATTAATTAAATATTATGCCAATTNGAGGTACATACACACGATGACTAATTTTAAAATGTAGGCCATGTAGCATCATAATGTATTACAGTTGTTATCTTTTCATGTAGTTTTTACTACACTTGGTATTCCACACAGCATGCAGTATACAATTGGGATATCCAGAAAATGTCCCACATAGGATATCCCAGTGTGGCACCTTTCTAGCTTTGCTTCCCCTTGGCTAGGATTGAATGGTACCTGCAGGGTGGTGTAATACGTTTGCAATAGTTAGCAAGCCACTAGTTTTTTATGGTCTGGAGGTAACAGAGACTTGTTTTCACCCTAGATTCTCAACCATTAGACTAGACTGGGTTGGTGCCACAAACGCCTTGAGATTTCACAGTCAACATTTCCACTTCTCAGGTTGTGATGATTTGTACTTCCTTGAAGTTGCTTATTTGCATGTATGGATTGCAGTTCTTCCACTGTTACAGCTCACTAGCAGGTTCAGCTAACATACACGGAATGCTGATCATTTTCACACCTCTGTGCGTACTGCGTATTTACTTTTCACTACATTTCCTGAAGCTTGCATGGATCCTACTTGGTGGAACACGTTTTTTAATTGGTTGTGTAAAAAGGTAACAGCACAGCTGAACATACACTAGTGTCCAAAAGTTAAGCATAATCAGAAAAACAGATAAAGGGAAGGAGGAAAGGTGAGCGATGATTATAACTCGTTATCCATGAGTGTAACTCACCTTGCTGCATCACCACGAGGTACCGTCAACGTCGAATAGGCCCATGGTCGGATGCTTGGAAGCAGGTCGGACATCGTTTCCAGGCTTTGGCGACGGTTTCAAGACGCAGGAGATGTTCGTCGTAGGCCAGTACAAGCTAGGTCGCCCAAGAGTAACAACTCCGCAACAGGACCGATATCTGTCCTTAACTTCACGACGAAATCGGACGATACCTGCACGACAGCTGTCCTCAGAGCTTACACACGCCTCAGGAGTTAGATTTTCTCGGCAAACTGAGTACCGGAGGCTCAGGTCAGCCGGTCTCTATGCCAGACGTCCAGCAGTGTGTGTCCCGCTCTCTCAAGTGCACAGATGGGCCCGTTTACAGTGGAGTCAGCACCGCCGAAACTGGACCCTGAATGAATGGAGGAACGTGCTCTTCACAGACGAGTCCAGATTCAGTTTGGAAAACGATTCCCGTCGCACAATAGTCTGGAGAGAACGTGGAAGCCGGTACTTACCCAGCAACATCGTGGAAAGGGACCAGTTTGATGGCCGTGGCGTAATGGTGTGGGCAGGCATCATGTTCAGTGGGCGTACGGAGCTGCACGTCTTCGCTCATGGTACCGTTAATGCCCAGAGGTACAGAAACAAGGTACTGCAACCGCATGTGCGTCTTTTCAGAGGTGCAGTCGGCCTACATCTCATCTTCATGGATAATAATGCACGTCCACATCGAGCCAACTTGGTGGACGAATTTCTTCAAGGTGAAGATATCCACCGCATTGACTGGCCAGCGTGGTCTCCGGATATGAACCCTATAGAGCATGCCTGGGATGCATTAGGGAGACGAGTTGCAGACCTCTGTACTGCTCTTCGTGAAGAACGGGGCCAGCTGCCAGCAGGGCTCTTGATCCACCTTGTAGAGAGCTTGCCACGTCGCTGTGAGGCCTGTGTGACCGTTAGGGGTAACCACACTCCATATTAACCGCCCTGTTGTTGTGGAAGTGATATTCAGATTTGGTAAGTCTTTTCAAATTTGTATCTTTGCCATAATAAAACTTTGTTACTTATTTACTCTGATTTTTGGTATTCTGGTGTATACCACATCTCCTGTGATTCCTTTTTACTATGTTTGATGACACTCTGATATGGCTTTACCAATATATTTTCTTATGTCTTAATTATGCTTAACTTTTGGTCACTAGTGTATACAGGAAGCAGAAAGGCATAATACACAAATGGTTTACGTTTTCTTTAGGATGAAATGACGTTAATGGTACGGAAAGGCATTACCTCACTAAACTGTGTTAACAAAGCACAATGATTTCTGCACACTTTAGGAAATAGAAATGGTATGGGCCACAATAAAATGTTTTTACAAAAAGGTAATTTTATGTCAAGTGGACCAGGGATCCCCACTCGACCATCTCCGATTTTTTTTTAAGCTGTGCACCTTTGTAAAGGTTTCAAATGGTACTGTGCAAAATTGTAGGCCATTTGGTGAACTGCTATGGTTCCCAGTTTGGAGGTCACTACTTTTTCTACCAGAACCTCCTAGGAAGATTTTGGGTCGTCTCATATAAGGGCTCAAAAACCGTCCCGAAAGTCAGACAACCTCAAAATCTTACAAGGAGATTCTGGTAGTAAAATGTTTGCTTTTTTCATTGAAACAGTTGATGATGACACTTATCGTCATATTTGCCCCTAAAAAGCAGTAAAATCACTCCAAAAATTCTGAGCCCATTTCCTAGTTAGATNATATACACGGACATGCACTTGAAAAAGACTATATTTGTCTCATGGAAATATGGAATCTCAACTACGATGACAGGAACCTCGCCGATGGCGTGGAGTAGAGATGATCTTTCTCTAAGCTGTAAGTATCAGTGTGACTCTCATATTCCGCAACAACTGTTTTGCTGTCTTTGAGCCGAATTTGCAGAAAACACAGAGAAGTATGAGAACAATTCATGCGATGTTCGTGTTCAGCTCAAAACAGTAATACAGTACCAGAATCGATTCTGTCATATCAAAATGAAGCGTAGCGCGAAATTTCGTTTCGCTTAAAANCAAATTTTACGAATAGATTGCAGATGTTGAGTAAACGAATTCACTGGTCCATATTATTGACTTCCATTCCGCTTTCACGGGTTCGAATCCAGAGTCTGTTATTCTAATTATCGGGAAAGTATTAGTCGAAAAATATTTATGTTTGAAATAAATGTATTTAAATTATAATTAGTATAATTATAATTGAACCCGTGACACCTGGATGGAAGTCAATAATATGGACCAGTGAATTCGTTTACTCAACATCTGCAATCTATTCGTAAAATTTGNTGTTTGCGAGTAGCTGTAAGAGTCAAATTCAAGGAGTTTATCAAGCTAATTCTCTGCAATTTACGATAGGACCGTTCCTATCGGGTAAGAGGATAATTGTATAAAATAACCAATCACAGTTAACTCTTTCTTTTTTTTCTTCTTCTTCTTCATTTGAAACATGGGTTTCAATTCTAAGCTAGCTTCACTAATGGTGCTTGACATTAGAAAATGGTAGGCGCTAAACGCTGATTGGTTTATTACTGTAATGGAATCGGCAAGCGTGGCAGAAAGATGGAATATGAACTTGCGTGGTGATTGATCTTGCGACAGCTTAGCTCACCTACCGGAAGTTGAATGCTGGATAATGGCTATTGCCCTTGCTGACTGCGACTGCACTGTAGAACGGGCATTATACTCAAGGTTTGGTGTCGGCCGGTACCTCCCGATCATGTTGGTAGCATTCTAATGCTATCAATACAGCACTCATACAACCCCTAAACCATGATGCCACCCCTATCATGGACATGGTATTTTTGCTTGACAAATTTTGGTTGGGTTTTCACCAATTCATTTTGCCCGTTCTACAGTGGCGACCGAATCCCAATCCTGACAGAAGAGTCATCCAGCCGTCACACACACCGAAAATAGTAATCTACAATGGTTAAGATTCGGCTTCTGTTCAGCCAATCAGAAAAAAAATATTTGGATTGGTATTTGTGCCGCTTCAAACTTTGGCTCCCGAAAGTATGGCGACTGTCGCCTATCAGATCCCGCCGCCCGCGCTTTTCGCTACTCTCTTGTTATTAACGACCGCTGATTGGCTGACTTCCCTTGTGAAAACGTAAGTAGTTGGGATATGAACTTCGTTTCTTATCTCCTTGCGTCTGCCTTAAAACCGGAAGTTGAATACTGGGTAGCCGGTTATTGGGATTCGGATTCGAATTCTGTCACCACTGTAGAACGGGCATTACTCTACCATCAGAACAGAAAACAACGAATCTGCCTAATTTACGCGTTCTTAGACGAAACCCAGAAGTTTCTGTGTGTCCGCTTGCTGGCTGATGACTTCTTAATGACTACCCAGCCGCTATAACCTGATAATACGGTACAAATTCGGCCGACCCAAACTCATACAATTAAAAATAAAATGCACCATCAGGCAGTATTTCCTTAGTACTGGTTTATTCAACCTGCATTGTCGTTTATACTCCAGTTCAAATGCCTCCTCGCCCATGTTCTTGACATAAATTTAGTTGTTGAACAGTATCTCCAATGTTAATATTGGGTCTGATTGTGATTATATAAAAAGTTGTTATTTTATGCCGTAAACTGCATATCCGTAACTCTATGTTGGAGGCGCTGTCAACTTGTTAAGTAGATGTATACATCTTTTTTTGTGTGTTTTAACACAATTTGATACCTACTTGATAAGCACATCACCATACCAAATTTCACTAGCATATTTCACGCAGTTCAAAAGTTGTGTAATTTTTTAATTTAAAAAAATATTTATTTTATCGGCTCCTAAAAATACGTCACAGCCACTAGGATAGAGACATAGACATGCAGTTTCTGGCAAAATAAAATATTTTTAGCACAATCAGACCCAACATCAACATTCGAGATGTTGACAAAAATTACAACGCAACTAAACTATCTAGTGTTATTAAATTGAAATTTTCGTTGTCAGAAAATTATTTAACTGAAATCTGTTTAATTTTACTAAGTCATTATACCCCCCTCAGCGGAGATCGAACCAAATACCTTGGGACCCATTCTTCAGCTCNTTTTGTCCATATCTCGCACCTTATGAGTTTGCAAAGGTCCTGTTTTCGGTCTCCGCCGAGGGTTAGATAATCTCTCAGTAAAATTAAACACATTTCATTTAAATAATTGTCTGAGAAGGAAGTAATTTCAGTTTAGT